>JAPXFY010000034.1:10937602-10990102 GCA_030674185.1 Monoplex corrugatus
GTGCCTCAAGCATCTCCTCCACCCTCCTCGTCTTCAGCCACTCTGCGAGTCCGTCCAATATCTTCTCCGTGGGTCTACCTGGTGCTCTCTTTCCCCCCTAGCTTTCCCGTTGTGACCAGATGCTCCAATTCTCCTTTCCTCATAAAATGGCCTGTAAATGTTGCCTGTCTTTTCCTAATCTTCCTTATGAACGATCTTCTTGTGTCTGCCTCCATCAAGACTGTCTCATTTGTTTTCTTTGCTGTCCATGGAACTCTCAACACTGTTCTTAGAAACCACCTCTCGGCTGCCTCAATCTTGTTCTGGCTTTGTTTGTTGACTGTCCACGCCTCACAACCTTATAACAGTATTGGTTCTATATAACATTCAAGAACTCTCTTCAAGATGTTAATTGACAGGCATTTGTTGGTAAGAATGCTTTTCATTTTCTTGAATGCTGATTTGGCTTGGCCGATTCTGCTGGCTATTTCTGATGTGCATCTGCCGTCTGGTGAAATGATCGCTCCTAGGTATTTAAATTTATCAACATGTCTCAAGGTTGTGCCGTTTGCTGTTATTTTGCATGAGGGGATTTCATGTTTTTTACTGATCACCGAGACTTCAGTCTTCCTGCTGTTTAGTTCCAACCCCTTACCTCTACTTTCTATTTCTAGTATATTCACAAGGTTTTGTAGGTCCTTTCATTCTCCGCAGACCCAGGGAGAAAATATTGGACGGACTTGCAGGGTGGCTGAGGACAGAGAGGGTGGAAGATGTGCTTGTGGCAACAAGGGATAGATACATATGGAGGGCCATGATCGCCAACGCCATGCAGCAGGGCACATGATGATGATGATGATGTCCAGGTATGTCTGTAAGTTTGTCATGATATGTATAAATATGTTTCCTCTTTGCTGCTGCTGCTGTTGTTGTTGCTGCTGTTGTTGTTGCTGTTGTTGTTGTTGCTGTTGTTGTCGGCCATCATACGTGTGTGGATATGGATGTGTATGAATGTATAGATACGTGTATATGTCTGTGTGCGGGCATGTATTTACTGTTATTTGTTATTTTCATTTCTTACTAGTTTATTTATGTACATACTCCTTTATTTTATATCTATTTATTTACCTGTTTACGCATATACTTACTTACTAACTTACTCACTTACTTATTTACTTACTCACTTATTTACATACCTATCTATTTCCTCTTTTCTTTCCTCGGAAGTGAACGACAGATCTTCTTTAAGGTAAGGAAATATACAGCATTGATGGAGAGGAGGGATACCCGCCATCACAAAGCCTGTCGGTGAGTAGTGAGGTCTCCACCATCTCGCTTGCGATACAACTTTATTCACCATTATGTAATTATCTTTATCATTGTAGTAAAAAGACATTACGCTAAGGGACACCACTCTGTGGACACTACTTTATGACTACCTTCTGCTTTCCAAGATGGTGAACGTCTTGAAAGGAATCCTGGTAGAGTGTGATCCTGCGATGAAACAGTTGCTTCTGCATTTAGACGAAACGAATGAATTTGGAAAGAAGTTTGTCATCCAGGATCTAGACGAGACACATTTGTTTATTTCGTCAGACATCATTGAAACGCTGCAAGAAAGAATCGACGATCTCATGGATAAGTTGTCTTTTCCTCTCGCTGAGAAGTAGACGACCCCAGAACACAGCAGGATTTAAGCACTCGCAGAGTACCGGTGAGTGACTTTGCAAAATCAGCCTGTTCTTTTATTCATTGGGGTTTCATAACGTTTATCATTGACGTTGGCCTCAAGCTAAAAAGGAGGGGCACCTCAGATTTTGCTCTCCTGGCTTGGTCAGCATGTATACAGTTCAGTGTTTAGGCCTACTGTTTATTGGTTGATTGCTTGCCATCTGATTTTGTTCCTATTATCATATATTATGTTTTAGTTTCTCGTTGTGTGGAATTTTGCTTTCATAAAGCCATGTTATGATTGAATGCTTGTGTTGTTTAACAGTTGCTTTCAGTTCTTGGAAAAAAAGGAGAAGAAAAAGGAGATTGGTAATGGATTAATCATCTCCCCCCCCCCTCCTCTTTTCTCTTCTCATCCCTTCCCTTTTGCTCTTTCTCCCCAGTCCTTTGTCTTTCCTTAATCTTTTCACAACGCTGTCTCACTACAGCTATTGTGCCCTGTGCACGCTGGAGGCAGGAAGCAGAAATGCCCTGAGGACGCTCTATTTTGGTCATTTTTATTTAATTTTCCTGAATAGGCCGTAAAAGCTAGCTGATTGATGTTAGAACAAATTTTGCAGATCATTCTTTTATCTCCCTGGTGAAGTAAAACCAATTTCTGTAAAGATTCTTTTAGTTAGATCTAGTGTTTTGTGCATTTGAAAATGTCAACGTAAGTGTCAAAATCAAAAATCCCAAACAGCCGCAGGAGATTCGTACAAAGTGTTGTTTTTAGCATATGATGGCCAAAAACTGTAGTAAAAAGGAGATAAAAGACAGTATTTCAACATTTCAGAACATAATGGTAATATGATGGAACATAATGGTGCACGGTCGGCGATGTCTTGAAAGACAAAGGGCTGCAAACCGCATGTTTCGGCAGCTGAGAAAACAGGTACTTGCGGAAATTTCCGAAGATTTTTCACCCATTTGTACTTCATCTTCATCGCCACTATGGTCACTGGCAGTGTCAAGCTCAGTGTCGGCTTCATATTGATCAGGACAACTTATTTCTAACTAACCTGAGTGAAAGATGTCACTGTCCAGTTACCACCAGCTGTCCAGGCAACAGCAAGTCACCATATTCCGTCTACGAACTGGACATAACCGTTAAATCACCACATGTCCAGAAAGCTCCGCCTTGTACCCTCTCCACTCTGCTCCTGTGGACTGGCAGAGCAGACAGCCGAGCACATATTGCAGGACTGCCCTGGTCTACGGAAGCTGAGGGACGAGATCTGGCCAGAGCCTGCCGGACTCCTGGAGAAGCTGCATGGCTGTGTGGAGGCGTTGCTGAAGACTGCCGATTTCGTCATGAGATCTGGTCTCCACGTTTGACGGCGTTAGACAACAACAACAACTGTCAGCGACGCTCGCACTTTGTTCGTCTGCTTCAACTTCGTCTTCATCGGGATCGTTGTCGTTTTCTGGCACATCATCCTCAAAATCCTCCCCTTCAGCACTTTAGTTGCTGCTTTTATAATGATCAATGTCTAGATCATCTTCAGAACCAGTCTGCATGATCAGTTCTACTACTTCAGCGGCCATGAAAGTTGTACAACTAACCATGTTATGGGTAACTTGAAGAGACAAAGCATTGGGGTTGGTTGCTTCCCACACAAATTAACCAGTGAAATTGGCCCCTTTAACTTAGTTAAGTTGACAAAGTACTATCAGATGATGTAGAAGGGTTCCATTGTGTAGGTTCTACAAGTTGTGAGGGAATTTCCAGTGACGTACTGATGCTGTTAATTTCAGAACAGGCTTAATGAGGATTCTTGCTACGTGTCCACAACGCCATTTTGGCCGGTGTGAGCGGGATCGCTTCGTGTCCTGAAAGAATAGGCAGGCATAGCGACAATTCTCGCGTTGTCGTGAAAAGCTGAAGAGAGATCTATATTAGAATTTAGATGTACATATGGACCATTGTGGCACATTTGCATGTGCCAGTTGTCTGCAGTGTGATTGTTCTTTTGTGTGTGCATGTGTGTTTGTGTGTGTGTGTTTGTGTGTGTGTGTGTGTGTGTGTGTGTGTGTGTGTGTGTGTGTGAGAGTGTGTGCTTGCGTGCATGTGTGTGTGTGTGTGTGTGTGTGTGGTGTCTTGGATTTAGTAAATATCATTTTGCTGTCCTTTATATATTCATTTATTTATTTATTATGATTAATAGTTTTTGATATACTTTTTCATTTCATGTTTTGTTATTATGTTTTTTGACTTCTTTTACTGATGCCAATCATGTTTTGTTTTTTTAATTTCACTCAATTCTATTGTCAGAAAATGTTCATTAAGTTATTGGTAATGGGTCAGTTTAGGTGTTTCTCACTTCCAGTAGCTACTCCAAACAGCGTGCGTCATGGGGAAAGTCTGCAGATTTGATCTACTTTTTGGTGTTTTTCAACTCGTCATATTTTGCGATGTGTGAAAGAAAATGTAATAAAATCTACTGCAATAAAAAGATTGGTGTTTCGTTGTTTGAATGATGTACTTGTTTAGACTAATACTCATTTTTTATATGTTTTATTACATGTTCATTTGCTCTACCCTAGCGAGTTCGGCCAGCTGTCTTGATGTAACGCCGATTGCCTTCTGTTTACACTACCCTTACTTACTGCTCTGTCGCATCGCGTGAGTGGCTAGATCTAAAAAGATCGCCCAATGAAATGAAAGAAGACATCCAGATCCTTATTTCATGCCCGTTTCGTCACGATCCATGCTGTCAATGTGTAAAAATTCAAGCAATAAGATGTTCAAAATAGAATTTCTACTGTAAAGACCTGATTGCCCACGCTCATAATACATCAGTTTGTAGATCAGACTTCCCTCTACAATATTTGTCCAAAATGTTGTTTCATTATCATTTCCACGCGAAGCGGCAAGCGATCAAAAAGACCGAAGTGTACCGCTCGTCGCGAACATTGTTAGCCGCCATGGCCGACGCGCACGCTGAATTGTCGGACACCAGTAGTGACCGAAATGTGACACCGACTGCTTCAGTATCGCAGTCAGATCAACTGTTCGCGCATGTTGGTAAGTTAGTTCTTTATTGTTTTTGATTTTATGAATATTTTGTTGTTCTGTGAACTTTTTATGAGCCGACGCTGTTTGAAACAAGATAGTGTGGAATCATGCCAACAACACAAACTCGACATTGTGGGCTGGTCCGAAAAATGACTGACTTATTTAAATTTATTGGTGCTAACTCACCTTCATGATAAAAGTATTACGAGAAAGAGACTTTTCACTTATTTCATTCATATATTTAGTAAAGAAAAGCATTCATTTCAAGGATTGAAGGGTTTTTATTTGGTCACGTG
The DNA here is from genome assembly GCA_030674185.1 of Monoplex corrugatus. NCBI lineage: Eukaryota > Metazoa > Mollusca > Gastropoda > Littorinimorpha > Ranellidae > Monoplex > Monoplex corrugatus. The sequence goes on from JAPXFY010000034.1 coordinate 10,942,607, forward strand.
ACCTGAGCTTGTGCAGTACTTTCGGTTTCACAGTTCTTCCAATGTGGTCGCAATTTCATCAGATGAATCAGTTAAGCTTCAACAAAACAAACTATAGGTCTACGTATATAATTAGATCTATACTCACATTTTGTTCAGAATTTCTTACAATTATAATATGAATGTGCACTGTGAAATAAATGTGTAATCACAAAATTTGTTGCCAGTAAATGAATAACAAACTGAACACATTCTCTTATTGATTCAACTTGTAAGCTGAAAATTTAGCGATGTGACAATACTGGACAATTACTGAATTTGTCTGCAAACTGGTTGACATAGAAACATGACTTAGAGAACAATAACAACAGGAAATGTGGCTGTTTTCAGCTGATGAAACCTACAACCGACTGAGGAGAAGCTTTCTGCCTGGAACAGTGGAAGGGAAGACCACCATTGTTGCCAGCAGTACGCGTGACTAACCGTCTCCTGCTGCAATTAAGAGGACTTCAGTTGGAAGGAAAGAAGTATTCAAAACAGTAAGTACTGCAATTCTGCCTCTAGGATTACATGGGTTGTCAGCAAATAAAAAAAGGCTGTCTAAAACTGACAGGGTTTTTGGATGATCTAAGGCTAGTTCTTCAACACCATCTGCATCTCCTCACAGAAAGACCTATCCCTTCTGCAGGCTGCCTGTTCTGCTACTGCAACTCATCCTGAAGGAGATATATCTGCTGCTGACATGAATAAAGACACTGTTGAACTTGAAGCAGCCCTATTTCAGTTCACCAAGCAGGGCCAGTGGATGGCTGTTTATTTTGTAGAAAGATTCTATATTGGACAGGTGTTGGAGTTAAAGGAGAATGGCGGTTGGGCATCAGTCCGGTACCTGAACAGGTCAGGGGTCACACGGACAGTTTCTGCTGGCCTTCACGGGAGGATATTTTTGAAAACACACATGCTGAAGATGTTTTCTACTGGGACTTTGATTGTCTTCCAGTTAGCAATGATGGTCAAATCTGGCGAGCAGATGATGTGGAGGAAATCACCGCTGCATACACAAAAGTGTCATCCGTCTACTGCGAGTAAGCAAACTGCCACAAAGCAAGCGGTATGGCTGACATATGTGCAACCATACATGTTATTGCAAATGCACCAAGTATCACTTGTTGATTCCTGGGATTCTGACCTGTTGATTGCAAGTGACAGATCTCAGCTAGTTACTGTATATCACACTTTGTCAGTTAAGACTCAGACTAGTTATTACTTCAGAGCACAGTGGCCAGAACTGTTGTCTAGTCTGCTCACATTTATTCTGTTTCAGTGAATTCCCAAGTACAAAACAAAAATGTTACTTAGTTGAAGCTACAGCAAGTCCACCTGAGACTGTGGTTTATCCATCTAAAGTGCAGTGGCTACAACAGTCAACAGCGTCACCTTGCAATGTTGTGATGAATCCTGTGTACTGTTAATGGAAATTTTGGGGCTTTTTAGTCCACACACATTCATTACATGGATGATCTGTGGACAGGAACAATGACAGCCATGCTACATGTAATTGTGATATTGATCATCTGCTGCTTTAGATATTGACAGGCACTTGAAGTCAAAACACTATCCAGATGGGTGACTGAGTTTTGCGATTTGTGAGTATTAAGAAAATTATTAACCCTTTGACTCCGACTTCCTCACCCTATCCACAAACTTCTTGTAGGAAGCTGGTGGATGGGATGAGGAATTCAAAGGGTTAAGTTTTTGATTTGATATCTCTGGTGACGATACAGAATGCTAGTGGGTAGGGTGAGGGAGTCAAAGGGTTAATCAGTGTCAAATAAATGTGTATTTTTTTCATTTTTACAGTTTTGAAAGTGTGCTGGTTGAGTGTGTCTTTTTTTGCTGAATCCAGTGATACCAAAAGCATTTTTCTAGCTCAATGGAAAGCAAAGTTATGAAAATGTGTCTCCGGCATGCTTTCGTGTTAAATACTTTGTATCAGTTGGGCATTGGCAAAAACCCTGATAAAGTGATATTTCTGGTTTTTGATAGCAAATTTTATCACTTTCCCTGTATAAGAACTACCTGAAAAAAATCAAACATCATCTATGCATCAGGAATGTCAAGAAAAATGCAAAACTGATCAGAAAATACACATCAGTTCTGTTGTATAGCCTGCTGAAAATGACAATTTTGTTGATTTGCGCTTTGGCGCAGAAATGCGCGTGAAAATTAAATCTTTAAAAATTCGCAACTTTTTTCCTAATTGAGATACAGAAATGGTGTTGGTATCATTAGAATCACAATAAAAAGATGTGTTTATTGGTAATAGTTTAAAAAATCTATAGGTAAATCTCAAAATCTGTTTGGAGTAGCTACTTCCAGGTAATCTTTTCACAAAGAAATTAGTGCAGTTTAGCTTAGGTCTCTCTGTTATCTTAATGTCAAGTCATGGCAGACCTAAACAGCACTGACACAGTGGTAGTATGTATCATGTACATAAATGATTACAGACTGATGATTTAAAAACAGATACCAAGCACAAGCAATCAAGAAGTGGATAAACCATCTTCACATGCACATGTATTTTAAAAGATAATAATATCTGTAGCTGACCTGATCAAAAGTTGCAGCCAACTGGTCATAGAGCTGTGTACCAAACAACCTGGATAGAGTCAAAACTGAGTCAGCTGAGATCTTTCCATAATTTGACTTTGAGTCTACATGTTATCTTCAAATTCAGTTCCCACCCACCCAACCCACCCCTTTTTTTCATATCTTACATTAATCATGGGAAGGTATCCTTAAAAGCAATTTTTTATCAAAAATTTTTTTGTCAACATTTTATGAGCGTATTACTTCTCATATCAAAAATGTAAAACTGAAATGTGTCTTAAAACAAAATAACTGATATATATATATATGGATAAATTAATTTAGATTTTTTTCATGTTAACCCTTTTGCTGCTATCATGTTTTGCTAAGACACATGCTAAGATTTTTTTCAGAAACAGACAAATATCACGCTTATTATTTTCAATTGCTTATAATTCAGAAGGCATTGAAGATAGATACATAAAAGTATATATCAAATGAAAGGAAATTGAATGAAGATTGTGTTTATGACAATTTCAAAATGAAATAATGTACCAGAGTGTCACATGTACTCTTTGAAATGCAATAAAAAAAATGTTAAAGTCAATGATGATGTAATCAAGTGATGCAGGAGCTCACAAGCAGTTTATAGCACACTTTGATTTGAAGATATAGACTGTACAAAGGTCAGAAAGCAGTGTCCAGCCACAATATAAGCACAGCCTAGCCACACATAAAATGAAAGGGTTTTATCTCCCAGTGTCTATCCCCAGTAAAAACGCTTCTGAGTGTGGTAGTTCTGGAAGCAGTCTTCTAAACACAGTCCTCTCCTTCCCCCTCTTGCTCCCCTTCCCCTTCTAGCAGGCCCAGCAACAGCAGGTCCAGCAACAGCAGGTCCAGGCCGAACATCATCACCATGCTGCATTACCATACCTGTAGCACAGTGAAAGCAAGGATTCAAATTTCCACATATTTTATGAAATAAAAAAAAGTCACACACACACACACACACACACACACACACACACACACACACACACACACACACACACACACACAACACACACACACAACACACACACACACACACACACACACACACACACACACACACACACACACACACACACACACACATGACATAGGTAGCATGTTACTCCCCCATGCCATGCCCCCTTTCATTTTCCTCAAGCAAACACTGCAAAGAAACCCAGTGAGTACTGCTTCTACCAAAGTGACTTCATTACAACATTGTTTCTGTCAGTATTATCACTGAATGCTTTCAATTTCCTATAAAAAGTCACACCAACAGTCTCTCTCTCTCTCTCTCTGTCTCTCTTTCTCTCTCTCACACACACACACGCACACCCCTCGCTCCCACCCTACTCCTCACATAAACACACATAGGCCATGGAGATAGTAGCCTACTCCTCACACAAACACACAAAGGCCAGGGAGATAGCACAGGGCAGAAAAACAAATCATCAACAAGACACACACAGCGTGGCTGACAACGAGCGAGCGACGAGTGACACGCCCACAGGTCGAACACACTGCCCACTCGGTCACTGGCTCGCTCGCTGACCAGGCCCAAACAAAGGGCTCAGCCATACAATACACACACTTAGCTGTTCTATTTATAAATATACTGAGAAGAAAGCAATACAATCATGTTATAAAATGAATAAAGCTCTCAAATACACCTACCTGCATCTGGAACAATCGGATCTCCATAGGCCTACTCTGATTCAGACGATCAGTCACCCAAAGATTCTTCCACATCAAAATCTGGGTCGTTGGCATCAACTTCATGAAGTTCGAAGCCAGCTGGCTTGAAGTCTTCATCTCCACTGTCTTGATCTCGAAAAATCGCTTCAATAACTTCTGCAACTGTGTAGGTTCGTTGTGGGGCAGCCATAGCGCTTCAAAAACTGAAAGCTCAACTTCGTAGCACCTTGCGAATCGATCGTGATAAATCATGCAAATGATCTAAATAACTTGAACAAACGGCACTCAAAGAGCGAAGATTGTCAAGGGACCTAATCAAATCATAAATAGAACGATTCTGTGATATGCTAGACGAAAAGAGAAAGAGTGTTTGATACGGGACGATCCGCGATCGTCAACAGAGCATTGCAGACGAGGGTTTCTATGACGAGCGTCACTCGTCAACAGCGCAGTGAAGAGGTTAATTTACAAACATGTAAAAAGAAAATTCTAAATGTAGTAGATACAGAGTAATTCTGATTTCTGCATGTTGATTTATAAAGGAAAAACGAAAAATTTCCACTTCAGCCTGGTTTTCCAATGCTAGGTCACATATGCTTCACAAATTTAAACACACACACACACACACTCATACACACACACACACACACACACACACACACACACACACACACACACACACACACACACACACACACACACACACACACACACACACAGACACACACACACACACACATGTAGAAAACTTTCTGTCACATAAATGTTTTAATACTTGTTTTTGTTCTGTTGTGCAGCTCATTTTCCCTTTTTCTTGTGGGTTTTTTTTCTTCTTTTTTTTGTTTTTGAAAATGGATACCAAGGAAAGTACTCAAACTGTTAAGATATCTCTTCCTTGGAAGTGGCAACCAGTAAAACGGCGAATGTTGCCAGGATGTGAATTCTTCACGGATGGTGACGCTGCAATGCAGATAGCTAGGAAACTGATTCCACTAGAGACTGATAACAGACAAGCTGAGGACTTGGAGAAAAATGTGTAAGTTATTTTGGACTTGTTTCCCTTCCCCTCCTCCTATTCCCCATTCTTTTGTCAAAAGAATGTTTACAATTTTCTGTGTTGTGATTGCTGCTTAATCATAAAGTTTTTAACATGTGTTATGGCAAATATATTTGGAAGAAAAGTGTAATAATGCTGTTCTCCAAACTCATTTGTCACACAAAATCAGGGCACTGTCAGATTGTGGAGATGAATTAGGTTGCACTTGTACTACTAGTGATGAATTACAACTCTTTTCCTAGGACTATACTTTTTATGTTTTTTGTAGCAGTCTGATTTTTATCGGACGCATCTGATTTTTATTGGATGCATGTTTTCATGTTTTTTTTAAACCACACTGTGCAGGAGTATCTCAGCATGTTGCTGCACAGTGTGCTTACTCTGTCTGTCATGAGTGCGGGTCGTTTGTAGGTTTCCATAAGCCAGTGGAAACTGACATGACAACAGGATCTTTAACGTGCACATAGATATTCTGTATGCTTATACACATGCAGGGGATTTAAGTGCAATATCTGGAAAGACAGGGGCATACCAAATAGCCTGAAAATTAGTCTTTAAAAGTGTTTGATCTGGCCAGTCATGATTTATGGCTGCGAAGTCTGAACTCTCAGAAAAGCTGATTGCAGAAGAATTGAGGCAGCAGAGATGTTGTTTTATCGGAGACTACTATGTGTCATATGGACAGATAGAAGAACTAATGAAAGTGTCCTGGAAGAACTTGATGCCACCAGAAAATTACTTCTAGCAGACATCAACAAGAGAAGATTGAAATACAATGGCATTGTATTGCGTAGCAAGAACATGGACCTCATGGCAACCATTTATCAAGGAAAAAATAGAAGCAAAGGGGAAGAAAGGCAGACCTCCAGTCTCATACATCGAGAACATAACAACATCAGTGGTCTAAGTATTCAAGAAGTTGTCCACAAAAGTCAAGACAGAGCGACTTGGAGAGGGGCGGTGGTGTCAAAGAATGCAGTGGCCAGTGCTGAACCTGGTAATGCCAACAGGTGAGTCAGGTGAAGTCTGCATGCATGTTGACTTGGGAGATTAGAAAAATATCCACTGTTTTGATTTATCACCGGACAGGAGGTACCCAGGCAGGATCAAGTCCAGACCTGGTGATTGTAAATTTGACAAGTTGTTCACTCGACTATCGCACCTGTCTTCATGTACATTAATCGATAAGAAAATGTACTAATGTACAGATGTGATAAATGTAAAATTGAGCTCATATGGTTGCTGTGTGTTCATCCATTGTATGTGTTCTTTTGTAAACAGAAAGGAGGCAGTACCTTGCTGTGCTGTTGGGTGTAAGCAGACATTTACATCACTTCTGAGGTATAATAGCCAAGAGCTTCTTGCTGTTTTTCTCAACCTCAGTGCTTTCACTGTTTTACTTTTAGTTAAAAATATACTACAGCAGCATTTGTCGCTACACATGTGGCATACATGGTCACCTGTGTATGCACAATGGTGTGTGCACACATGGGCAGGTATACCGCCTTTACATCAATGATGTACATACACATACATGCATGCACACACACACACTTATTTTATTTTGTCTTTTTGGCTGACAAACAGATTGTCTTGGAGGAGGGTATGTGAGTGTTTGTGTGTGAACAAACTTTTATTGTTGTTTTTCTTTTAACTCTTTCTGACCATTCTTTATTACCTCCTTCAATGACTAACAGTGTTAAGTCAGGATCTCATGGTGACTGTGATCACTCAGACACTTCACTGACCCATGGCCAGGGTACAAAATTCTGTTGACCTAGTGGACCCTCAGCAAATATTTTCATCCTTTATTCTTTATACATGCTTGTGTGTGTGTGTGTGTGTGTGTGTGTGTGTGTGTGTGTGTGTGTGTGTGTGTGTGTGTGTGTGTGAACTCAGAATTCAAAGCAGAACTCAGAACACATTCATTTGCTGTAAGAGCTGAAGACAAGTCTGTAAGATGTAGATTGGTTTAACCCTTTCGCATTCGCACTGCTAGATGTAAAGCTAGCTTCTAGTATTCTCATTTTTCTGACATTTTTTCATCCGAGTACAGTCATGCTGACAAACATACTGCCATTCACTTGTTTGAAAGTACAGAAGAAAGATTTTTTGCACACATATACACAAGTGTCCATAGTTTGATTTGCATGTGATTTTGTGTGTCCTGGGTCTAGTGTGCGTGTCCCTGTCACAAAAGATGTCACAGACAGAGGTATTTTTATGGTGACAATACGATGGTTAGCATACAAACAAGCTCTGTTGTCTAACATTTGTTAGTTGTAAACACAACACCTGTCCTACCTGACACTGTCTCTGCTCCTCCAGTATAGTATCCAATACACAGGCACAACACAAATGTCATAGAAAAGAATTGTCACGATGTACCAAAATGAACATAAACAGAAAGAAACAGAAGTGTTTTACAAAAATATTTTGTACATGTTCGTCTACAGATTTCATTCCCTATACACTATTTACACATATGTGCCTATACAGCAACTTTGCAGCTACTGTGATGATGGTGAGATGTTGTTGTCATCGTCACTGTGATTGTCACCGTCATTGTCAGTGGCAGTGTCACCAGTGGTGTCACAAGCGCTGGTTGTAGCCTGTGTCGTGGTGTTTAGCGCATGATAGTCCTGGAAACAGTCCCGGGCACGGCAAAGGGGCACCTGACAGAAAGCGCACATGAAAATGGTCTCCACTTTGCGGCCTGATGGTGTCTTGCGTCCCATGTTGTCACATTGGCGACATACCTTCTTTCGATCATCACGCTTCACCAGCTTGTGATGATCGATCGTTTGCAGGGCAATGGGTGCATCTGCCACAGACTTGTGATGATCGATCGTTTGCAGGGCAATGGGTGCATCTGCCACAGACTTGCTCCGCCCAGCCTTGCGCTTTCGGCTTGTGAAACCACATCGCAGCTGTTCAACGACGTCAGCGCGGAAAAGATGATGGTCATAACCCTTCTTTGGAGGTGGGTCATGTGTTGACTTTTGCCAGGTGATGAAAGCCTGGACAATACACAGGTTGACCAAAGAATGAAATATATACCTCCACCACTTCTTGTTGGCATGGCCAACTGGATAATAGGATCTGTGTTGGTCCGACTTGTCAACACCACCCATGTACTTGTTGTAGGCAGCGATGACAGTCGGAATTTGTTTGTCCTTCACAGTAGTCATACCTGGTGGCTGGTTGTTGCTCAACAGGTAGATCTGCCTTTTATCCTTATAGATTGTGGCCATCATCGAACCTTTCTGCAGCTGCAGGAGGTCGTCTGTCTGACTCAGCTGGGCAGATTTCATCTGCTGTGGCAGCCCCTTCCTGTTTGGCATCACCGTCCCGCAACCATACGTCCCATTCTGTGACAGGTGTGACATGATGGGGACACTGGTGAAAAACCTATCAAAATAAATATGCCGGTACTGGTTGAAATAGGGAGTAACAAGTTTTGTGACTACCTCCTCCCCGAGGCTGACGGCGGTGTTTTGCCGGCTGTGACGGCCTGTGTAGATGTCAAAGTTGACACAGTAACCAGTCTCAGCGTCACACATCTCCCACACCTTGATGCCCCATCTTGTACTGCTTGAAAAAAATCTGGCCTTTGAATCCTATCATCGCTTCATCGACACTCAACTCACGCCCTGGATTGTAGTTGGCACTGAAACGTGGTGTGATCAGGTTGATGAAGGACCTGACCTTGAAGAGCGGGTTATAGTCAGGACTGTCACATGCAGGTGTCTTTGCCATGTCACGCAGGTGAAAATACTGGTTCAGTTTTAGGAACCTGGTTTTCGGCATCACTTCGCTGATCCATTGATCTGTGAACCAACGATCAGTTGACCAGTAGCACCATAGACGGGACTGATGTTTTAGCCCCATCATGATGAGAATAGACAGGTACGCCCTGATTTCATCAGCTGTCGTCTCTTTCCAAAGTGGGTCAGGTTGCCCCTTTGCCGCAATCTTCTGACCAGCGTAGTTGTTGGTCTCTTCAGCAGCACTGACAAAAAATTCTAGTGGCAGAAACAAAAAAAAATAGTCTATTGGTTTCGCATCAGCGGGCAGCGAATGTTTAGGCCCAACAACTTGTGAAAATTCCCTGACTTCACTGCCACGTGTCACCGGTCGCCATGCCTGCACCAGTGCAGCCAGCGGTACATCGTCGTCTATGTCACTGTCATTTCCATCTTCACCATCACCACCTACTTCAACATCCGACTCTACATCTTCCTTTTCTTCTTCATCTTCTTCTTCAATTTCTAAACGATCTATTTCTCTAAAAATTTCCTGCAACTCTGCTTCAGTGTAATCCACAAATTCGTCTTGTTCGCTGAAACTCGCCATCTTTCCCACGCTCACAGTTGTGAATGAAAGCACGTAGCACAGCATCAGTAACTAAGTCTTTCAGTAGTGAATGGAAAGTTCCTTGCATCCCAGAATGCTTGTACTATTTCTAGAACATTCAACGCGAGACTGACCAAGATTCTAACCACATGCGCGATAAGACAGCAAGGCCAGTAGTGATGGAAATTCCCCGCACGTGTGCCGGAAAAGGTAGGGCGATCTCGACCGCTATGAACGGCACATTTTTTCCGCAGGGCGGTTACGGGCTTGTGAACAGCTAAGGGTTAATGAGTTGACAAAATAGTTAAGGCTTTGAACTGTTATTGATTTCTTGTTTCCTGTTATGGTCATCGTCATTACTGAGAATATAACTAGCATAACAGATTTAGAACAATTGACTGTTGAAGATATATATTTTTCTTGAATCTTTTTTCATCAATTTCATCTCGCTGTTTTGTGTCTGGTACTGGCCTATACAGTTATCCAGGGAATGTAGTACATCATGGGTCTCATCACAAATTGCAGACCTCTGTGTGTATGTATGTGTGTGTGTGTGTGTGTGTGTGTGTGTGTGTGTGTGTGTGTGTGTGTGTGTGTGTGTGTGCATGCTTTTGTTCTCTGCTCTTTGTTTCTTTTTTTCTTTTTTTTTTCTGTCTGTTTACATGAATTGATTCTAGAAAACCTTCCGTTGTTTCAGTTACGAGAATCATTACAACAGTGTTCACCGCCACATATGCCAGACTTGTCATCGCACCTTTCCGTCTTTATATCTGTTGGACATTCACATCCAGGAGAACCATGATCCTCTCTTTGCTGTTCTTGTCTCTCGGCAAGACATGGTTTGTAAACTGCTGTCATTTTGTGTATATTTGAATGTGTGTAGTTAGTGTAGCATAGTCTCTAGCTATGACTGCGTGTAGGTGGTTTTGAGTGTGATGGTTGTTTAACTCCCGCACCCTGCCCACCAGCACCCTGCATTGTCAACCAGGATAACAAAGCAAAAACTTAACCCTTTGATTCCCTCTACCTATCCACCAGCTTCCTGCCGGAAGCTTGTTGACAGGGTGTGGGAGTCAAAGAGTTAAGTTTTTGCAGTTGGCTGATATGGTGTGGGAGTCAAGTGCTAATGCTGATTGATTTATTGAGAAGTTTTGACACTTTGACAGGGATGTGTGCGTCCACTTCCATTCAGATGGAAAGCTTTTTGACCAAGCTGAGACGGCAAGCAAAGACCAGAGTGCTCAAAACCATCCTGTGGAATTTTCTCTTCACAGATAACTGTGCACTTGCTGCATGTTCATATTAAGACATCCAGTGCATCACAGGCCAGTTAGCTGTGGCCTACAAATGCTTGGGCCTTACACTTAGCCTGAGCAAGACAAAGGCCTTTTTTTCATCACAGCCTGAGCAAGACAAAGGCCTTTTTTTCATCACAGCCTGAGCAAGACAAAGGCCTTTTTTTCATCACAGCCTGAGCAAGACAAAGGCCTTTTTTTCATCACAGTCTGAGCAAGACAAAGGCCTTTTTTTCATCACAGCCTGAGCAAGACAAAGGCCTTTTTTTCATCACAGCCTGAGCAAGACAAAGGCCTTTTTTTCATCACAGCCTGAGCAAGACAAAGGCCTTTTTTTCATCACAGCCTGAGCAAGACAAAGGCCTTTTTTTCATCACAGCCTGAGCAAGACAAAGGCCTTTTTTTCATCACAGTCTGAGCAAGACAAAGGCCTTTTTTTCATCACAGCCTGAGCAAGACAAAGGCCTTTTTTTCATCACAGCCTGAGCAAGACAAAGGCCTTTTTTTCATCCAACACCATTTCAGGCTTCTGGAGTTTCACTGTTTCAGATTGTTAGCAGCAACCAGGAGATGAAAACAAACAAGTTATGCTACTGGGCTGTGCAGTGAGCAGTAGTGAATCTTTTCATGCTGATGTGGTGCTACCAATCTTCAGAGCTAATTTTGCTTTGGAAAACCAGTTGCTGTGTGGTTCAGTGGTTAACTTAACGGACTACTGACTGGAAGGTTGTGGGTTCGAATCCATGTCAGTCCCTTCAAAAATATATCATTGTGGGGTTTTCCGGCTCTAACGGGCTCCTACCCAGAGTCGGGCATGCTATGGGCTCATTGGGAAGACTGGGACCACACAGTCGAGTCTCATCCACTTGATGGATGTGTCATTGAGGGTGTTGCTCAAATCTTCTGATCAGCAGCTCAGGTGTCTGTATCTCTCGGGCCTGGTTGACGCCAGGATATATGATGATAGTAAGCATAGAGTACAGCCCTGTCATGCAGTCTCAATCCTAGATGGAACTTCATTGCATCATGATTATCATCCTCATCAACACCACCATCGTCATCGCATTGTAAAATAAAAAATAAAAATGTGCCTGCTTCTGTAGCTGTGGCCATTAAGGTGGTGTAGAAAAATGGGACGAAAAAAAAGGTGAGCACAAAGTTAAGTGCAATGATCCTAAAAAATTTTTTTTTTAAAAAGCTCTGCTTTGGAAGGGTGACCAAGGGGTTCTGACAATACCATGGCTCCAGGCTTGACACATAGATTGCTGTGTACAAAGCAGTAGCCTTGAGCACCCTGCTGTATTGCTGTGAGACCTGGACTACTTAGTGATGGCACATTTCAGCAGCTGGAACAGTTTTACTAAAGATACCTGCACAAGATCTGCAACATCATAAGGCAAGATCATATATATGTCCAACCTTCAAATTCTGAAGAAGTGTGGTTTGCCAGGTAGAGTTTGCACTTATCCAGTGCCAGTTTTGTTGAACATGTCACTTTGTATGGAAGACAGCCACATCACGAAGATGGTCCCACATGGAGAGCTGAAGCAAGGATGCCATGGCCAGGGGGGACCACTAAAGCGATACAGAGATGCTATGAAGGTCAAGCTCTTTAGCTATGGCATCAATGTCACCAGCTGAGAAGACACTGTGTGCAATAAGGCAAGCTGTCAACAGCAGTGTATACAGGGCACATCATGTTTGAATGGTGTGAAACAGCTGCTGTTCAGCTGAAGGCGACCAGCAGAAACAGAATCCAAGGTTGCGCGACTCCTTCCCACGTAGCACCTACTGAAGAACATGTTCCTCAAAAATCGGTCTTGTATCCCACATGAGAGTCATAAAAGGCAATAAAAGACTAGTATGAGTTCTCATCCATCAGCTGGACAGGAGTGTCCATTCCTGTTCTCCTGTCTCTTTGTTTCACCATCTGTAACTTAATGGACCTGATATGATTTCAAATGAAAGTCAAACTTAAGCAAATTATGACCTGTGTATGATGTAGCAAATTATGACCTGTGTATGATGTAGTAAATTATGACCTGTGTATGATGTAGTAAATTATGACCTGTGTATGATGTAGCTACTTATGACCTGTGTATGATGTAGCTACTTATGACCTGTGTATGATGTAGCTACTTATGACCTGTGTATGATGTAGCTACTTATGACCTGTGTATGATGTAGCTACTTATGACCTGTGTATGATGTAGCAACTTATGACCTGTGTATGATGTAGCTACTTATGACCTGTGTATGATGTAGCAACTTATGACCTGTGTATGATGTAGCTACTTATGACCTGTGTATGATGTAGCTACTTATGACCTGTGTATGATGTAGCTACTTATGACCTGTGTATGATGTAGCTACTTATGACCTGTGTATGATGTAGCTACTTATGACCTGTGTATGATGTAGCAACTTATGACCTGTGTATGATGTAAGAATTATGACCTGTGTATGATGTAGCTACTTATGACCTGTGTATGATGTGTATGATGTAGCTACTTATGACCTGTGTATGATGTAAGAATTATGACCTGTGTATGATGTAAGAATTATGACCTGTGTATGGTGTAGCTACTTATGACCTGTGTATGATGTAGCTACTTATGACCTGTGTATGATGTAGCTACTTATGACCTGTGTATGATGTGTATAATGTAGCTACTTATGACCTGTGTATGATGTAGCTACTTATGACCTGTGTATGATGTAGCTACTTATGACCTGTGTATGATGTAAGAATTATGACCTGTGTATGATGTAGCAACTTATGACCTGTGTATGATGTAGCAACTTATGACCTGTGTATGATGTAGCAACTTATGACCTGTGTATGATGTAGCTACTTATGACATGTGTATGATGTAGCAACTTATGACCTGTGTATGATGTAGCAACTTTTGACCTGTGTATGGTGGAAAAGGGATGAACCCTATTTTTTGTTTTCTCTGTGTATCTGCTTTTACATCTTCAAGTCATTGAGCTTGATACAATTTCAAATAAGAGTCATAATTAAGTAGAATGTGTCTGTGTATGAGAAAAAGGAAAATTTTCACCTTGACTTGAATATTCGTAATTTGTAAATGATGTTTAGTGGAATGTGGTCTGCTTACCAAACAACTTGAGTTCTCCACGCTCCATTAGAAAGTCTAGTTATGTGTAAAGCGCAGTGAGACCAAATGAGTTTGGAGCATAGCACTATGGAGGAACAATATTATGGTAATAATGATCTTTTCAACCTGGCAATTTTTTGTTTTTGATGTTGTTTTTCTTTTTTCCCTTTTTTCGTTTTTCTTTTTCTTCTTTTCCTTTTAACTTAATGAACAAATTTCTTTTCCTTTTAACTTAATGAACAAATTTCTTTTCCTTTTAACTTAATGAACAAATTTCTTTTCCTTTTAACTTAATGAACAAATTTCTTTTCCTTTTAACTTAATGAACAAATTTCTCACCTGTCTTACAGTACCAGTGCCTTGTGGAGAGTTGTGGTCAGAAATTTCAGTCATCAGACAAAAGGCGACAACACATGATCAAAGTTCACTGCTACCCGGCCAACTTCCGCTTCCATAGACTGAAGTCTGCAGACACACAGCACAGGTATGATATCTTATGGAAAAGATTTGAATGAATCACTGAGCATGAATCCTCTGAAATTAAACGTTTCCTCTTTTTCTGAACTTTTTTTTTTTAATTCATCTGTTCAGTTAAAATATGGAAGGTAGAATCTTGTATATTTAAGTGACAAATGAAATGAATAAGTAACACTGAACGAGTGTCAGATTCACTTTCAGATTATGTAACAACTTATGAGACTCTGCATTCTGTATGTGTGTATGTGATTGTGTGTGTGTTTGTGTATGTGTGTGTTTGTGTATGTGTGTATTTGTGGGTGTGGGTGTGGGTGTGGGTGTCCAAAATGACCGACAATGTTCAAGCAAATAGGAACCAGAAATACACAAAAATAGAATGTGTATTGATATGACAAGACAAAACAAGACAGGCACAACATTTCGGCCAATGTTCCCTGATATGACACCATAAACAGTAGCTAAGGGTGGATCCTGTTTAGGATCAGGATCCTGCACTGTTCCATCCTGAAGGGACCTCAATCGTCAAGTACTGTTTTTTTCCTGATGTAAATGAGCTTGTAGACATTTACATTGTTTTGCATAGTACCCCCATTTCTTTGAAGGCGCCTGCAGGCCTGGTATTTCTGATTTCAACCCTCAAAAGCCAAGTTACATTTTCAGCTCTACTGATTGATTAAATTTTCACATGTATCATTTTACTTTGATGAACTTCCATTTTTATGTTTGTGTGTGTTTTTGTATGTAGTCGCATAATGAATGTGTATGTGTTTGTATGTAGTCGCATAATGGATGTGTATGTGTGTGTGTTTGTAGGTAGTCGCATAATAAATGTGTATGTGTGTGTGTTTGTATGTAGTCGCATAATAAATGTATATGTGTGTGTGTTTGTATGTAGTCGCATAATGAATGTGTATGTGTGCGTTATTGTATGTAGTCGCATAATAAATGTGTATGTGTGTGTGTTTGTATGTAGTCGCATAATAAATGTGTATGTGTGTGTGTTTGTATGTAGTCGCATAATAAATGTGTATGTGTGTGTGTTTGTATGTAGTCGCATAATAAATATGTATGTGTGTGTGTTTGTATGTAGTCGCATAATGAATGTGTAAGTGTGTGTGTGTGTTTGTATGTTGTCGCATAATGAATGTGTATGTGTATGTGTTTGTATGTAGTCGCATAATGAATGTGTATGTGTGTGTGTTTGTATGTAGTCGCATAATAAATGTGTATGTGTGTGTGTTTGTATGTAGTCGCATAATGAATAAGTGTGTGTGTGTTTGTATGTAGTCGCATAATGAATGTGTATGTGTGCGTGATTGTATGTAGTCGCATAATGAATGTGTATGTGTGTGTGTTTGTATGTAGCACATAATGAATGTGTGTGTTTGTGAATGTATGTGTGTGTGTGTGTTTGCATGTAGTTGCAAAATGAATGTGTATGTGTGTGTGTTTGGTTCCATACTTTGTTGCGTGCATGAGTCAGTGTCTGTTTGTGAAGGAGTGTGTTTTCATGTGTGTACACGTACATATATGCATTTTCTTTATTGTTTGTTTCATTTTGCTTTTTTTTTTTGTTATTGATGGACTGAAAATAACATTGAATACTATTTACATTGAAAACAGAAAGAAACCAAAACAGCCTCACAGTACAACTGGTGACATGGAAGTCGACAACCCCTCCTCCACTCACAGTCAGACAGACAACTCACAAGGAAAGGCACACCTTTTGTCCGAGCTTGCAGCCTCTGATGCCTGTCTGGCTCAGTCCGAGTCACCCAGTGACAAAGGAAACATTATAGAAGCAGAAACTCTCGAGGGTGTGGATGGGAAGAGAGACGAAGAAAGTGGGATGGAAGTTTCGGAGGCTGGGAAGGGTGCTTCACGTCGCGTCTTTGTGCATAAGTAGGTGACTGTGTGATGGAGAGTGTGTGTGTGTCATGTGCGTGCATGCCTGCGTGCGTGCGTGCATGCGTGTGTGCGTGCATGCATGCGTGTGTGTGTGTATGTGTGTGTGTGTGTGTGTGTGTGTGTGTGTATGGATGGATGGATTTAATAAAAGTTAAGTGGATGTGTGTTTGTGCATGCATGTGTGTACATGTGTGTGTGTATGGATGGATTATTGAATAGATTAATGAATTGATAAATGGATGAATGGATTTAACAGCATGTTTGAATGGATGTGTGTGTGTGTGTGTGTGTGTGGATTATTGGATGCACAGGTGGGTGGATGAATAGAAGGGGATTGCTTGGATGGATAGAAGGAAATGACTTTGAAAAGCATTGGAGATGGGTTTTCCTAAGATGTATCATTATAGCTCTTAATTTGTATTTTCTGCAATGTAGACATGTCATGCCAGAGCAAAAAATACGAAGAAAAGGATAGAAACTGGACATGAGAGAGAGAGAGACTTCAGACTTCAGAGAGAGAGAGAGAGAGAGAGAGAGAGCGAGCATGTGTATGGCTTGGAGGTGACCAAGAGTAAAGTTGAAAAAAATGAAGTGTTCCAAAACATTTTCAATTTTATTAATGTTTTGTCACCAGATTGCCTCAGATATATTCAGAACAGAAAATTGATAACATTTGAAATTTGCAGGGTGGGTCTGGATGTGAGGGTGGTGTTAAACTTTATCATTATATTTTCATTTTTGGAGAGGTTATTAGCATATTTTCATTTTTGGAGAGGTTATTAGCATATTTTCATTTTTGGAGAGGGATTTGGGAAGTTTATTATAATATAAAGATTTCTTGTCCAGAGTGCCCCGGAACGAAAAATTGGATTGTTTTGATTTTTTTTTGGGGGGGGGAAGAGGACGGAAAAGGGTTACAGTTTGTTATTTTAGAATGTTATACATTATATTTTGGAAGTTTAGTGTCCTGTTTTATGTCCAAAGTTCCTCAGAACAGAAAGCTAAAAATGTTCTCAATTTTTGTAGTAAAGCTGTTGTTTCAAGTGTTTGTTTACTAAAATGTTCTCAGTTTCTATATATGTGTATAATTTTCCTTTCCAGCGTGCCTCAGAACTTTTCCTTTGGCCATGGTGTCAGTCGCAGCTTTCAGCGACCACCCAGCAAGAAAAAGACAAAAAAGAAGGGAGGTCACTGGCATCAGTGTGAGAGTGACGGCACACAGGACACCACCACCAACATAGAGACTGTAGACATGAAAGACATGGCAGATGCATTGAGTGAGGCATCATGATAGAGGAGTAACACAGAAAAGGTGTTTGTTCTTCCTTGTTTGTTTGGTTAGGGTCTTTTTTGTTGATTTTTTTATATGGAGGTGAGGAATTAGTTTCTCACGATATTGAAGAAAACAAAGAGTTGTTCTTTGTGCAGTCTAGAGTCTGCTAGCTTTGTAGTAAACTAGATACAGACAGAGGATAAGAATGTGTATATCATTAACAGAACAGGACATGAGTAAATATTCAATCTGCTAACCTTTTTCAAGTGTACACAAAAAACGTAACAAAGACACAAAGTCGTACAGTTTAGGACATATCCTTAGGACAGTCACTTGAATTGTTGCTGTTTTGTTTTTGTTTTTGTTTTTGAGAGGGAAGGACTATACATGTCTTCCTCCATTAGCTTTTTCTGATTTTCGTGTCTTTTTTTTTTTTTTTTTAATCTCCCCCGAAATGTACATTGCTCTTTGAATTCAGTCACATTTTCGTTGTATCACTGGTTCTTATTTTATGAGCATTTTCAAAGTGCTCCATAGTTTCCCCTCATTTGCACTAATGTGCATGGTGGATTTTGTTTGTTTTTGTTTGTTGAAGATATACTGTTTCTTTGTTGTCCTTTATATACACTTGACAAAGGCTAGTTGGCTGAAAATTTGCCCATGTGCCTTGATTTTTTCAGTGAACTCATACAGGACTGCAACCTGTACCAACCATTCATGTCTGAGGCTGCTTACTTCCTCCATTATATAGCTATGTTGTATGACATTTTCTTTGTAAAACTGCAAAGAAAGACAGCCAACACAATCCACACGTACAACAACAACAGAAGACTGGGTAAAGAATGGTCATTCAGTAAACATGGTCTGGATATGAGAAATGATGGATGGAAGCAAATTTTGGACTTGAGAATTTGCTGTGATATGTATCGTTTTTACGTGGACTGGTTGGTTCTTTTGATTGAGTCATAGATTCAAGATCTGATATCTTGAGTCTAATCTCAGCCCACAACATTAAAAACTGCCCTGTTCACTGCCCGTCTAAATGTTTCCATCATTCTAGTGGTGTCATCGTAGAGTTTCATAGGTCCCCCCCACACCCCCTACACCCCCCACTCCATTTAAGACCTTGCCAGTATATGGGTTTTTTTCGCAGGGTCTGTCAAGTAATTGCTAGCAGACTCGAGTGGAGTGTATATGGAATTGTCCAAGTGCGATGAATCCGTTTTGAACAAACTCCAAACTCCAAACCAGAAGGCTGAACTAAGTGCCACATTGCTATTACCAAGTTATCATGGAATTTGTCTGCTAAGAATTAGGACTGTGTTCATATTTTCTGTTGATATTGATGTTTTTCTGGTTTCTTTGTGCAGTTTTGTGTCTGAATTTTTTTGTTTTGTTTTGTTTTTCATTGGTATGATTGTTTCTTGATTTGATGTGGGGGGCGAAGGCTTTTCCTTGTATACTTTTTGTTTTGTTCACAGGTATAGACCCTACATGGTGTGTTGTTTAAAAGAGAATGTTGACATTGAAGGGCACTATTCTAGGAGCTGTAAAAATGAGGCCAGGTCAGATTGGTCATTGTTGGGTCTGCTCTGGACTATGTCTGAAATGTTATATAATAATTTTTAGTGCTTGTTCTGATGTTTTGGAAATAAAGCTATTGATGTGAAAATAGATAGTTCTGACGGTGTGAGGTGAGATGTGTGTGTTCAATCATTCATTTAGTGTCTGTTCATGAAGTGATATTAGACAGAGAGGTGCGTGTGTGTGTGTGTGTGCACGTGCTTGTGTGTGTGTGTGTGCATGCAAGTGAGTTGAGAAACATGTTTGGAAGTTGCGAGGGACTCCTCAATGTCCTATGCTGCAAAATATGGAATACATGCAAATGGCTGGAGAAGTAGAAACAACAGGAACTAGTGATGCTTCATCAAGCAGGTGAGATACAAGAATGTGAAAATTACAGAACGATAGCACTGATAAGCCACTCAAGTAAAGTGCTGCTACACTCGGGAGGAGGGGTACATCATTTTCATTGACTACAGCAAGGCCTTTGACAATGTCAATCGTCAAAAGCTGATTGCTACCCTTCAGACAATGGACTTTCCAACACACCTCATTGCCTTTCACTTTTTGTGTCCTCTTGTGCTGTTAAGTTTCAAGGGAGATGCAGCTTTCGGACGTGGGCCAGATGGGTAGCGTCCGCGAATAATCTTTCCACCTCTCTTTAATTTTGTTTGGGTTAAAAGTGGTTTTCCTCCTTTATCATTTATAATGGTGGTTGGGTTGAATGGCTTGTCCCTCAGCCTCATGCAACACACCTCATCTCTCTCATAAAATTCTCTTACGAAGATCAGAGTAGGCTACCATAATCAGATGGGACAACAAAGATCTGAACCATTTAAAATCAAGAAAGGTGTGCGCCAAGGATGTATCCTGTCACCACATTCGTTCAGTACATATACGAAACCGCTTATGAGGGATTCCAACATGGAAGAATGGAGCATAAAAGTGGGAGGTAGAAACATCTCAAACTTCAGGTAAGCTGACGACACAGCACTCTGTGCAAAAGATCACCAGGAAGCATTATTGATGATAAATGTCCTGAATGAATTGGGGAAGAGAAGAATCTTAAACTGAATGGCAAGAAAACCAAATTTTTACGCATTAGTCTAGGTCCTGCCAAATTCATCTACATAGGTAAAGATAAAGTGGAAGAAGTCGGTTTAAATATCTAGGATCGAGCAAATCCAGCAATGCAGATTGTTCTACCGATATCAATGCCAAAACTGGAATGGTAAAGAAACGGATGATAGATCTCACAAACATTTAGAAAGAAAAAAACGATAGACAAAACTAAAAATGAGAATAATTGGATATCTGGTCTGGACTATCATGACATACAGAGCTGAAGGGTGGACCCTCAAAAAGAAAAAGCATGAAGAAAATAAAGTCAGCTGAAATGTTGTTATATAGACGTCTCTTAAGGGTAAGCTGGAAAGACAGGACAAGTGATAAGAGCACTCGACAAGCTGAAAACCCGGGAGAGAATTTGAACAAATCATCATTAAAAAAGAAATTGACTTTCTTTGGATATGTATGCAGAAACAAAAAATGCACTCTCATGAAAGATGTTATTCAGGGAAAAGTAGAAGGCAAAAACGAAGGGGAAGTCCACAAACAGATTAACTAGGAAACATCAAGGATTGGACAGGTCGTAGCAGTCCAGAGATTTTCAATCTGGTTGAGGTAAGACAGATGTGGAAGACGGACCTGGAGAGCAGTGCAGGCAGCCAACATTCCAAGGAGTGATGCCATAGAGTAAAGTGAAGTGAATACTGATAAAATGTTACTATCGTTCCTAATACTTATTTCCTTTTCATGGTCTGTAAGTTGTTGTTACTTGATTCAAAGTTTAATAATGCTTTATTCCTGTAAAATATGGTGAGTATGCTTTTGCACTATATAAGTGAACTACTTCTTCTTCTTTTATTTATTATTATTACTATCAGTAGCAGATGTAGGATGGTAGCCTACTGAAGAAAAAGAAGAAGAAAATAAGAAGATGCTGGTGATCATCATGATGATGATGATGATGATGATGATGATGATGAATCCTGTTATCATCATTGTTATTATTATTAAAAACATGTCTTCAAAGTACATATAACCGTGCAAAGAATGATGCAAAGTTTTCCCCTTAACTTTCTTCAAATTACGTATAACAGCGCAAAGAATGATAAAAGTTTTCCCCCGTAACTTGTGCAAAAGAGTAGAACCACAGAGATTAGTCTTGCCTACTTTACAGATGTGCCCATTGAGACTGTTGCTCATAGTTTCTGACCAACACTGTGGGTATCTATATTTCTGGCTGGTTGTTATGGCTGTATGCAATCGGCTGGGCTTTAAACAACACTAACAATGTCAGGAGGTGTTATGAAAATCTCCCGTTATGAAAGAGTCCCGTTATTCACTCTGTTATCCAAAACAGCTGCACAGCATCATCACTATCATACCTACTCATTATCATAAAAAATCAAGTGCCCTGCCACATAGTGTTGGTGATCATAGCCCTCCATATGCATCTATCCCATGTTGCCGCAAGCATATCTTCCACCCTCTCTGTCCTCAGCCACTCTGCAAGTCCGTCCAATATTTTCTCCCTGGGTCTACCTGGTGTTCTCTTTCCCTCCAGCTTTCCTGTTGTGACCAGGTGCGCTAATTCCCCTTTCCTCATAAAATGGCATGAATATTGCCTGTCTTTTCCTAATTTTCCTAATCAACGATCTTCTTGTGTCTGCCTCCATCAAGACTGTCTCGTTTGTTCTCTTTGCTGTTCATGGAACTCCCAACGTTCTTCTTAGAAACCACATCTTGGCTGCCCCAGTCTTGTTCTGGCTTTGAAAAATGGTCTCAGATCTTGTGACCCTTAATGCCGTGCTCTCGTAGTGATCTCAGTTTCAGAGGGATTGAGGAGCGTCAGAGAATTAAAATGAGCAACACTGGAGGAAGCAGCAGGGAAGTTTCAGTCTTTGTCTCCTAATTTTTGTATTTGGTGTTTGTTTGTTTGTGATCTTAGGCTTGACAAAGGCCAGTTGACCGAAAATTTGCGCCTGTCTTGTCTGGTTATATCGAATACACGTTCTTATTCTATTTTCGTGTTTTTTTTTCTTCTGGTTCCTGTTTGCTTGAACGCGGGCAGTCACATTTGTTTTGGATGGGGATAGTGACTTAACATTTTGCTGCAGAGCGAAATGGAATATAATATAGATACCATGCCCTAGGGCTTAATGAAGCAATTTTAAAGAACGATGAAATAAATTTTGGATGATTATTTAAACAAAGCTTTTACATAAACACTGTCAGTTTCTAGCAGCATTGAAAAATTAGTTCAATGCCCTTTTGACTGTTTTGTTTAAAAAGGCCTTTAAAGGGATGGTTTTAGCACAGTTTACAGTCAAAACAACAACAACAACAAAACAAACAACAACAACAACAACAACAAAAAAGGTTGGGTGGTTTGAGCACAATTTTACGATCACTGAGATAAGAGCACGCAACCCAGTACAAATCTTCACTCATGTAACTATCTATCATTTTCTGCCTTGCTGGCCCATTCATCTGTTCGTGTTCAGTAACATCTTACATACTTTCTGTTAGGATTGATAATTTGGTACATGTATTAACTGCATGTTTGGTTCAAAGGAAATGTGACACCACCACCACCAAAATGTGACAATCACTTTCTCTTGACAGTTACAATGATCAATGTCTTTGAATGATCTTATAACAAAACACAGAAGGCAATGCTCCAAGATTAAAACAACATATATACTCGTACACAGGTGTGTGTGTGTGTGTGTGTGTGTGTGTGTGTGTGTGTGTGTGTGTGTGTGTGTGTGTGTGTGTGTGTGTGTGTGTATGAGTGTGTTTCGTTCGTTTGGTTGGTTTTTGGTTTGTTGTTCGAGTTGAAAACAATTTCTTTTAGCCCAATGCATCCCAAAACCTTTTAAGAAAAAAAGACCTTCTTTACCAGTGTTCAATCGCTTTTTAGGTCATGTATTTAAAACAACCTCCCCCAATTTGTTTATTCATGTATGTATAGATAATGTTTGTGCAGTAGGCGTAAGCTAGCTCTCTCTCTCTCTCTCTCTCTCTCTCTCTTTTTATGTTTTTTAAAGATACTTCTAACAATTGTTCACATAATTTGACTGTCTTCTTTTAACTAGTTGTTGTAACAAGATTCAGTTGGATCCATACGCAACATACACCAATTTCACAAATTAAAAATTATGAATCAGCAAAGCCTACAAGTTTTCACTCTATTTTCACTTCTATTTTCACTCCTATTTCGGCAGCAAAAGAGAGGAAGGGAGGCAATCACTGAACAGAAAGAGGACACAATTCCCGCGTTAAGCGGAACCACGGATGAAATGGCGACCAGACGTAAACTAAGTAGGAAAGCCAAAGCTGGTTCTGTCGACAATCATGATCTGTCAGCTGATGAGGCGCCTCAGAAGCAGGCGAAGCTT
Organism: Monoplex corrugatus; assembly: GCA_030674185.1. Lineage (NCBI taxonomy): Eukaryota > Metazoa > Mollusca > Gastropoda > Littorinimorpha > Ranellidae > Monoplex > Monoplex corrugatus. The sequence goes on from JAPXFY010000034.1 coordinate 10,966,420, forward strand.
GACGATCAACTCAAACAGGCTGTTGCTGTCAAAGTAAACTCTGATGGTGGCATCGGGGCAAAAAGCTTCCATCTTACTATCGAATTCTGGTAATAATTTAATTATCATGATTATGTGAAAACATTTTTATCTTTTGAATAATTATATAATCAGCATAACTGAAAAGAGAGAAAAAAGGCTTTGCAGTGGTGCAAAACAGTTTTCATTTGGTTGACTGTAATGAAAGTTATGAATTTTTGAAATAATAAGATTTTTTTTTTACATCAGTCTACATGAGACTATGATGAGTACATCTACTGATCTAGACATCAGTACATGGCTCACATAGCAGAAATTGATCAATTCAGTTGTCTACATGAAACGGTGCACCGATTACTGTAAATCACTGATGATATAATTTATTAATCAAACGAGCTTTTAAGAAAAACTACATGAAAATACTAAAATCACGTTTATCCGTATCCGTCGGCGTCACCGGGAACAGTGTTGGCCGCTGCACATGATGTCCTCACAAGCTGCCTCCAGCACTCTCGATCTTGGCTAAGTCTGACCACCTCCTGGAGTTTCTTGCCACTGATGTTTGTGATGTTTCTAGCAAGTGATGCAGGTGGCCGTCCTCTGTTTCTCTTTCCTTCCACTTTACCCTGGAGGACAGTGGACATCAAGTCTGTTCTCTCATTACGGATTGCGTGTCCAACATATTTCAGTTTCCTCCGTTGTATGAGTACTAGGAGCTTGCGTGTAGTACCCAACTCATTCAGTATGCTTTCATTTGAGCGCCTATCCGTCCATCTGACCCTCAGCAGTCTTCGGTAAAACCACAGCTCTGCTGCTTCCACTCGTCTTTCATCCTCTTTCTTCATTGTCCATGCCTCGCAGCCGTATAACATCACTGGCCAGACAAGACATTTTAAGAGTTTTATCTTAAGGTCTGCTGTTATGCTGTGGTCTTTCCAAATATTGTTCAATTGAACCATACTGTTCTTGGCCATTCCAATTCTCATCTTTATGTCTTTTGAGCATGTTCCATCGTGTGTCTTGACTGAACCTAAATATTTAAAGTCCTTGACATTTTCTAGAGGGACTTGGTTTAGCATGATCTGGTCCTGTCTAGTGTTATATTTGCCTGCAACATGCATAACCTTTGTCTTCTTTGAATTTAAGTCCAGCCCAGCTGCCTTTCCAACCCGGTCTACCCTGCTCAGGATCCTCCTAGAGCCTGTAAAAGTGTAATGTTGTCTGCCAGTAATCCTGTGTCATCTGCGTAGCGTAAATTTGACAGGTTTCTACCACCAATATTTACTCCCATGTCTTCTATGTCTGCTTCTCTCATGATATGTTCAGTGTATATGCTGAAGAGATGTGGAGACAGGATGCAACCCTGCCTTACCCCTTTAGTGATGTTAAAAAATTTGCAGTTTTGATTATTCCATCTGATTGTTGCTTTTTGATCATTATATAATGAAGCTATGAGGGAAACCAAATGTCTTGGAAAACCCATTTTGATCATGAAGTGGAAAAGACTTTGGTGAATCACGCTATCAAACGCTTTGCTGTAGTCAATGAAAACGATGAACATCTCTTGGTCTGTGTTTCTAATCTTTTCTATCAATATCTGGAGTACAAACAGCATATCTATTGTTCCCCTGTTTTTCCTATAGCCTGCCTGACAGTAGGATAGCTCTTCCTCTACTTTTGGCTTTAACCTGTTTAAAATTATTATCAGCAGTATTTTACTGGCATGACTGATCAGTGCCAGTAAAATACTGCTGATAATTTGCGCCTGTAAAAGCTGAAATTCTTGCTTGTAAGTTGTAATTTGCCACACACACACACACCAGTTATTACTCATAATCATAATCAAAAACAAAGATTGAGGCAGCGGAAATGTGGTTTCTAAAAAGAAAGTTGGGAGTTCCATGGACAGCAAAGAAAACAAACGATAGGCCTACAGTCTTGATGAAGGCAGACACAAGATCATTGATAAAGATTAGAAAAAGACAAGCAACATTTATAGGCCATTTTATGGGGAAATAGGAATTAGAGCACCTGATCAGAACAGGAAAGCTGGATGGAAAGAGAACACCAGGTAGACACAGGGAGAAAATATTGGATGGACTTGCATGGTGGCAGAGGACAGAGGGGGTGGAAAATGTATGTGCAGCGACAGGGGATAGATGTATATGGAGGGCCATGATTGCCAACGCCAACGCGACAGGGCACATGATAATGACTTTATGTAATCACATGTACGTCATTTAATGATTTCTCTAAATCGGAGATGTAATATTACTAATAATTGTCAAAAATCTTTTTTGTGTAAAGCTATCCTCCAAACCAGTTTGGACTCCCTGCTTATTGCACATATTCAAGAGTGTAATATATGTATACAGAAGCACTGATATCACACACACACACACATACACACACACACACACACACACACACACACACACACACACACACACACACACACATACATGTACATGTGCATACAGGATGTAACAGTATATAGACATAACTATTGTCATGAATTATGACCGCACACCTCATTTCAACAACATCGCTGAAGTCTGTAGTCTGGGGATCCAGGAGGTTGCCCACAGATGTCTAAATTGTGTGACTCGGAGAAGACTTGTGACATTGACTGATTGAGCATGCTGATCCCGGCGAGGGAGAGAGGTGAGATGAGGTGATTGTCATGAATATGCATACATGAATGTTTACACAATGCCACATAATCAGAAGTTACAAAACTTACAGAAGTGTGCTAAATGTTGAAACTTGCAGAAGTGTGCTATATATTGATGGAGTAATTATGAATATGAACAGTGGAAGGCCTCGATGAACAGCTAAGTCTTTGATTTTCTCCTTTCCTGATTTCAGTCGCTCCTGACAGGTATTCAAGCGGAAGGCGGAAACGCTGGCCGCAAGTGTTCAAGACAACTTCAAGGACACCAAGGTCTCCTTCAATCCGGAGAAGCCCAGGCGTGGCAGTTTTGAAGTTAGTTTGGATTTTGGTGATGACAAAGGTGAGGCTGTAGGTTATGGTTACATTTTATGGTGATGACAAAGGTGAGGCTGTAGGTTATGGTTACATTTTATGGTGATGACAAAGGTAAGGCTGTAGGTTATAGTTACATTTTATGGTGATGACAAAGGTGAGGCTGTAGGTTATAGTTACATTTTATGGTGATGACAAAAGTGAGGTTGTAAGTTATGGTTACATTTTATGGTGATGACAAAGGTCAGGCTGTAGCTTATGGTTACATTTTATGGTGATGACAAAAGTGAGGCTGTAGGTTATGGCTACATTTTATGGTGATGACAAAAATGAGGCTGTAGGTTATGGTTACATTTTATGGTGATGACAAAAGTGAGGCTGTAGGTTATAGTTACATTTTATGGTGATGACAAAGGTCAGGCTGTAGGTTATAGTTACATTTTATGGTGATGACAAAAGTGAGGCTGTAGGTTATAGTTACATTTTATGGTGATGACAAAGGTCAGGTTGTAAGTTATGGTTACATTTTATGGTGATGACAAAGGTCAGGCTGTAGGTTATAGTTACATTTTATGGTGATGACAAAAGTGAGGTTGTAGTTATGGTTACATTTTATGGTGATGACAAAGGTGAGGCTGTAGCTTATGGTTACATTTTATGGTGATGACAAAAGTGAGGCTGTAGGTTATGGCTACATTTTATGGTGATGACAAAAGTGAGGCTGTAGGTTATAGTTACATTTTATGGTGATGACAAAGGTCAGGCTGTAGGTTATAGTTACATTTTATGATGATGACAAAGGTCAGGCTGTAGGTTATAGTTACATTTTATGATGATGACAAAGGTGAGGCTGTAGGTTATAGTTACATTTTATGGGATGACAAAGGTGAGGCTGTAAGTTATGGCTACATTTTATGATGACAAAGGTAAGGCTGTAGGTTATTACTTATAGTTACATTTTATGGTGATGACAAAGGTGAGGCTGTAGGTTATGGTTACATTTTATGATGATGACAAAGGTGAGGCTATAGGTTATGGTTACATTTTATGATGATGACAAAGGTGAGGCTGTAGGTTATGGCTACATTTTATGGTGATGACAAAGGTGAGGCTGTAGGTTATGGTTACATTTTATGGTGATGACAAAGGTGAGGCTGTAGGTTATAGTTACATTTTATGGGGATGACAAAAGTGAGGCTGTAGATTATGGCTACATTTTATGGTGATGACAAAGGTGAGGCTGTAGGTTATGGTTACATTTTATGGTGATGACAAAGGTGAGGCTGTAGGTTATAGTTACATTTTATGGTGATGACAAAGGTGAGGCTGTAGGTTATGGTTACATTTTATGATGACAAAAGTGAGGCTGTATGTTATGGTTACATTTTATGGTGATGACAAAGGTGAGGCTGTAGGTTATAGTTACATTTTATGGTGATGACAAAGGTGAGGCTGTAGGTTATAGTTACATTTTATGGTGATGACAAAAGTGAGGCTGTAGGTTATGGTTACATTTTATGATGACAAAGGTCAGGCTGTAGGTTATAGTTACATTTTATGGTGATGACAAAGGTCAGGCTGTAGGTTATAGTTACATTTTATGGTGACAAAGGTGAGGCTGTAGGTTATGGTTACAATTTATGATGACAAAGGTGAGGCTGTAGGTTATGGTTACATTTTATGATGGCAAAGGTAAGGTTGTAGGTTATGGTTACATTTTATGATGATGACAAAGGTGAGGCTACAGGTTATGGTTACATTTTATGATGATGACAAAGGTGAGGCTGTAGGTCATGGTAACATTTTAAAACAACCGTTTGATTTGCTGTAATGAATATGTGAAATACATATTTTTCCTGGTTTGCTTAGCCTTTTTAGTTGGACTGCTCAGGGAAAGGAAGGAAAAATACAAAAATGACAGATAAAGAAATCAGGATGAAGTGCAGTGAAGCTAAGGAAGATTGGCTGGAAACAAAGGGCAAAGAAATATACATGATAGTGATACAAAACAGACCCTTAGTTTATGTACAGGAATACTGAAGAAGTTGATCACAGGAAAAAGACATGCACATCAGCTGGTTGTTTCACACACACACATGCACTCACACTCACAAATACACACTCTCGCACGCGCGCGCGCGCGCACACACACACACACACACACACACACACACACACACACACACACACACACACACACAACCAAACAGATGTGCTCGCTCTCATCATTGTTGAGTCCCCCTATCCCATTATAAAAATAATGATTGACAAGCATGGTGGTCAGATGGGTGAACCATCAGACTTTAGTCAAGTGGCTAAAACATCAGACTTTCAGTTGGAAGGCCTTGGGTTTGCTTCTGCTTCAGACCTGCCTAGGGCTATGATTCATCTGCACTTTTGACGATTTTTGACCCCAGGCTATGGTACTATGGGCTTTTGAGAAAAATATACGACCTTGCCAACCACAAAACTGATGATTTCTATTCACGCTGCTTCCAGCTTGCCAGAGGTTTGATTGCCTCCTTGTGGGACACTCAGGAATAATAATCATGGGGTGCCAGTGGCCGAAATATAGACACTTCACTTGTGTCGAAAAACGTCTGAAGAGGCAGCACAAAACTGATTCTGAGCTAAAAGTGGATGAAAATGAAACCCAAACTAGAAAGCTCGCTGGCAGAGGCTGTTAAATTAATAAAATGAAAACGTCAGTGATTGCCAGTCAACAGAATACACGGAAAAATATCCTGTGCTGAAGCCAAGTACAAAGGGACTTGAATTTGTCCTGTGAGGTGTGTGCAGTGGACACCTTGATCTGACCTGGGGGGGGGATTGACAATTGCCAACATCATATAGAAACAATAAAACATCAGTCTAAGGCAGACTAAAGAGTCAATATCTGAACAGTTCGTCTGTGGAAATGCCACCATGTTGATATTGAAGAAAACATCTATCATTCTGTTGAAAATAGGGGTTCTACTATCGTAGGGTATTGTGGGGCCTAGGCAGATCTGCTGCCTGGGTACCTCGTGCATTGTGTGTAAAGGCTGGAGATTTTTTCCTTTTTCCCAAGGCAACAATGTGTGCAGGCCTAACAGTCCCCTTTTTTGGTGTATGCATGTTCTATACCCTTTAAGTCATATCGGTGTCTGGTGAATTATGGAAATGTGGAACCACCATGCATGGCCGCCAAAAATAGAATACACAGACTGTACAACAGCATACTGCAAGCACAGTGTAGTCGAAATAACAGGCTTATATGCATCTGAGAAAATTCAGAATGTTTGAAAAAGTAAGAAATAAAATGGTGATTGAAAATACAATTCTGTCTTTAAAACAAGACCATGCCTTGACAAAGGCCAACGTTGGCCGAAAATTTGCGCCTGTCTTGTCTGGTTATATTAAATACACTTTCTGAATCTTTTTTCGTGTTTTTTTCTAATCCCTTGTGTTTTTCAGAACCAGTGGTAGTGTGGACGGGCCTGAAGAAGGGACCTCCCCGCAAACTGAAGTTTCCAGAGGGTGATGTGGTTGTCCAAGAAATCAAGAAACTGCTGAAGTGATTTTGTAAATAACAATGTGTAAGTTGTACTAAAGTTGCTATTTTTGTAATTGTTGTTTATTTTACATTTTATTGTGTTTTACTTTTCATTGTGTTGCAAAAGAAATCTCCAAATAGTTGTAATGATTTTGGAAATTTTAGAATGTGTCATGGTATTTTAAGGCTGCAAACCAATTTGTTGTTTGACACACACCTTACCACCGTAGTAGACTCACACACACACACTGGCATGCACATAATGGTACTCAACATTGAAATGGTTGACTTGACCATCTGTTAGTGGTATGCTTATTGTTATATAAAAAAAGATTATTTGTGTTGCATTTTGTATTTTGCAATCATGTTATATGTATTTTATTGATCATTTTGTTGTCACTGCTACCACATCTTGGCACATCGTAGCTTTTACTCTGATGTTGCTTGTTTCAATTCTTCAGCATGCTATCAAAAGAGAAGAGTTGGCGATGGATTTATGGATTGGCACAAGAGATTTCAACCAAGGTCACCTTGAAATGGGGCTGGAGGGCTGTAAAATTTGGGACAAATTTTCAGAATATTCTACTTGAGAATAGGGATGATAATGCTGCTGCTGTGGAGTTTCATTTTGAATTGAGACTGTGTGGCAATGTGAACTCTGCATTTTATTACGTAATATATCCTGGTGTTCACTGAGAGTTTCCGCGTGTTCCCAATTTTCCCAGTGACCACAGCACTTTGAACTATGGGTAGGAGGCTGAACTATGGGTAGGAGCAAAATGATGCTGAAAGATGTGATTATGCATATTGGACTGATGGGAGTTTTGAACCTCAGGCTCCCAGTTGTCACAAGTGTGTTGCGCAAACTACTCGGTCACTGTTGTTATTATTATTATTATTATTATTGGTATTATTATTATTATTATTATTTATTATTGTTGTTATCTTCATCAATATCATCATTATGATTATAATTACGATTGTTGTTGTTATTATCATCTTGTGTTTCAGAGGACGAAAAGTCTTTGGGATTTGCGGAACCAGTTGACCCACTGATGAAGAACAAGAAGGAAAAGAGTACTCTCTGCTTCTGTTCGGATAGTTCTGGAGGTTACTGGCCTTGCATTTCACATACGTCTTTTTGTCTTGCATTCAAAGCAAATAGATTCATTGTCTTACTTTTCATTGAGCTGGTTTATTACACGTGTTTTGTTTATTGAGTTGAAGATAAGATGCTGTGGCAACCAGTGAATCTGTCATTGCCTAAAAGTATTACAGTATTATCAATCAGTATTTTTTTGTGGATGATTCTGATAAAAACTGTGTTAGAAGTAGGTTATTATGAAAGAATGTTATTTGTATGTTATTGTTCTCTTAATCAAGAATTGGCTTGTTCAGCCATAATCAGTGGTGTGCCACATCTAATTGAGTCCTCAGCTAGGCTTGTCCAATGTCAGGTCAGACCGTCAGAGCCTTTATCACTGTTAATCAGTATTATTCTCTGAAGTTGTGCATGATGAAAGAGTATTATTGTTTATGTTATTGTACTGTTAGTGTTTTCTTTTGTTGTGACAATTCAGATAAAACTGTGGAAAACAGATTTTCATGTATCTTTAAAGTATGTAAATTTTTATATGATGAAAGGGATCCTCACCAAAGTTTGCCACTAAGTCTTTGACTCCCGCAGCCTGTCTACCAGCATCCTGCATTGTCAGTCATGCTGACAAAGCAAAAACTTAACCCATTGACTCCATCACCAGCTTCCTGCAGCTGCTTGTGGGGATGCTGGGGACTCTTTCAGTGTAAATAGTATCCCCACCTTCTGAAAAATTCTGTGCTAGAAATGTCCTCTTTTCTGTCACTCTCTTTGTGTCTGCCTTATTCTTTTGCATTCTGTCATTTCTACCTATCACTCTCTTTGTGTCTGCCTTGTTCTTTTGCATTCTGTCATTTCTACCTATCATTTTCTGCCTTAATGGTCCATTCACCTGTATTTTGATAAAATCTTACATACTTTCTCTTGGGATTGATAACTAGGTACATGTATTAAGTGCACTTTTGGCTCTAGGGAGGTGAGACATGTGAAGCAGTTTTAGGTTATTTATGCCTGTTTTTATGTATGTTTTGGTGTTCTTAGGTATGCTTGTATTTGTATTCAGGTGTTTTTTTTAAATCCCCTGTGCGATAAATTGGACGGAGTGGTCAGTGCCAGGGGCACATCCTTAGATTATGTGCGTGAATGCATTGATACGTATAGCAAATTTTTTTTCCTTTTTTTCCCTGTTGAAGTTTTGTATGTTTTGAAATGGTTAGAGCCCTGATATTGCTCTATGCAGTCGGTTGGGCTTTAAACAACAATAATAATAACAAAAGCTTCCTGCAGGAAGCTAGTGGATAGGGTGAGGGAGTCAAGAGGGTAGAGTTTTGCATTTGGTGGATAAGATGCGGATGTTAAAGGGTTAAACAAGAATGATAATAGTGCTGCTTCTGACTGCACAGGAATACGCAAGCAGCTAGCTTTGCTGCTGATTTGTAAGTTGGTTAGTTTTACTGCATTTGTCACTGATTGATTGCATTAAAAATTCATTCAAAATACTGAATCTGTTCTATTTTTTCTGTGGAATCACTTGTAAATTATAGCTTTGAAATACTCCAGGAACTTAGTATCTCTTGAAGTGATTTGACATTTTGTGTGTGTGTGTGTGTGTGTGTGTGTGTAAGAGGAAGAGATCGTCAGAAACTAAAGGAAAACAACATATTTTTATTCATTTTAATCCCTATCCCCATCAAGTTGAAATTAAAGAAATACAATAGAAAAATTCAAATAAGAATGCTTGTTTATTACAATAATAAAGAAATCAACAGCAGAAATGTAGTTTGGAAAGTAGGGTGAAATGGAGTATTGGAAAAGATTGGGGGAAAAAAACCCCAACAACAACAACAAAAAATCCACTACCACTGTAAGCAACAATAAAAAAAAAAACAACATAAAAACCCATGTGCAATTTTCTTTGCCAGTTTCATTGACAAAAGGCAAGTTATTTTAGTCGGGCTTCAAATAGCGAGTCAATTAATGACCACACATGCACACACAATTTTACTCACAACCACACACACACACACACAACCACACACGCACGCGCGCACACACACACACACATGAAAACGAAAAAGACCTTTGACTCATCTTGCATTTTCATTCAGTTGTAAAAATAATGATTCATGTGTGCACATATGAGTGCAAACTCGCATTCATAAATTTCACAAACACACACACAGGCATGCACACACATACATACACACACACACACATACATACACACACACACACACACAAACACACACACAGGCATGCACACACATACATACATTTCCACAGACAAACTGACAAAATGAAAAATAATTAGGCAATTCATTATTTTGATTACCCCTGAAAACACAGTATGGGCACCTTAGCAACAGGGTAAAACAAAAACAAAAAAAAAGGCCATACATATGAAAGCCCACTGTTACAGTTTTACATTTCATTTGCCTGTAAAAATTATTCATGTATGCACTTAAAACCACATATTCATGAACCTAAACATGTTCAATCAGTTCAAAGGCTTTAATGCACAAGAACACATGTTCACACACACAGAGGCATGGACATGTGCACACACAAACACACACTCGCACCAGGCAAACACACACACACCAGGTAAACACACACACACACACACACACACACACACAGGCAAACACACACACACACATACATGTATACAAAACACCATGCAAAATCACATGTACACACACACACACACACAGAGCAGGCAAACAAGCACACGTTTTTAGTTTTTGTCACAATGATTTACCATGTGACAGGCCACTCCCCACTGGGAAAGCACGTTGCCACAATGCAGTGCCACGTTTTTTTGTTTTTTTTTCAGTATGCATGTATATCTGTGTACATGTCAAAATGGGTTTTCCTACAGAATTCTGCCAGGGACAAGTTCTTTGTGCTGTTATGTGGGATCGTTTACATGCGCTGATAAGGCAAACAAACGAAAAGCACATTCATTACTGAACATTTCACTTACCTGTATAATAATCAACAAATATGCACCTGTGGGATCTTTGATGTGTGTTGATAGGCAAACAAAGACAAGATAGTTCATTCTTTTACATTTCATTTACTTGTACAATAATCAACAAGTAAGCATCCATGAATAATCACATGTATACTTATGTAAACTTAGACGTAAAGACAAACACATATTACGAATTAATGCTTAATATAAATATAAGTGTGCAAGTATGTATGCATGCACGCACACACACACACAGCACACAGTCCATAGCAATAACATTCACATTTTTGCAAGTTTCACAGGTTACATCAATACTGGATCTGGTTTTCATTAGTCGGGCATATAATTTGTTCTGCTTTTGACTTCTTGTGGACTACCATCATGATTGAATCTGTGAGGCTTGGTTAGCATAGAGAGACAGCTCCCACCTTACTCCAAGCTGACTGTGCACAAGTTCGACCCTGCTCAGAAAACAGCGTTGTGCATATGACCTCCAGTCCACCCAACTGTGAATGAGTGACTGACCCTGATCAAGGTTAGGGAAGGTAGAGAAGCGAGAGAGAGAGATGGGCACTGTTCTTTTGATGCTGGCCCTAAGAAACACTAAATATTGTACCACCTCACTCTACAATGTAATACTGGGACTGAACTCAAGATATCAGATTCTGAGTTCACCGCTCTATCAAAAGAACCCAAACAAGCTATCATTTATCTAGATCAGCTGTGGTAGGTGTATGGCCACTGCAACATGTCATAAAATTATCAGCAACATGATAAATAAATCGCTACTTGACAGGTGCATGGGTGCCACTCTTCCGTCTGGGTGACGGAAATCCGTTTTCTCGGCAAGGCCCCAGACGGAAATTCCGTTTTTTCCTTTTCGTTATTCAAAAAAACCCAAAAACATTTGGGGGGAAAAAAACAGTTGAATCGGCGGTATCATGACCGAAGCAGTACTGTAGCAGACAACCGGAAATGAGGAAGCGCTCTCTATCGTTGAAGACAACACAGGTCCAGCTATCTTTGTTAGGCTACACACATCACTTACGTCTCGCCACTGTGCTGCTAGTGCTTTCAAGTGAAAAAATTTTCGAGTTAGTCTGATTTTCCGTTTTTTCAGATTGTCAAAGTGTCACCCTTGCAGGTGCGGTAGTCAAGAGGGTAACGCGTCTGACTTCCAATTGGAAGGTCAGAGTTTCATCCTGCCTGGGTACCTCCTGCATGATGGGTAAAGGGTGGAGATAATCCAGTCTCCCTGGTCACCATATTACTAGTGCCTAAACCCCTTTTGTATATACACACAGAACATCAAATGAGCGTGTTAAAGATCATGTAAGTCATGTCAGTGCCTGGTGGCTTACTGGAAACATGAAAACACCCATGAAAGATGAGTATGCAGCAACAAAACACCTGCACTGTGTGGGCAAACAATGTTCAAACACACATCTGAGAAAACTCCAACACAACATACAAAAACTACTCAATTTTACTGTGTTCAGACAGCCTTGCTGACAGTTTTCCAGTTTTTCAATGTTTTATCAGTACATTTTAAAAATTTCTGTGAATTATGCCTTGAACAGTAAGATTTTACCGTCTATAGATCCAGTGGCAAGCAGAGGGCGGGCAGGATGAAATGCAACAGATGACACCACATCTGTGTGACCTTTCAACTTCTGACAGAATGTCCCTTGCCGGATATCATACACGTAGACCAGTTTGTCTTCTGACCCTGACCCCAAGTATGTTCCACACGCACTGAAAGCGATGCCACAGCCACGTGCCTGGTTGGCGTGACCCTGAAGACGCAGAACACAGCGTTTGCTGCGCACGTCCCACAGTTTGACACAATCTAGAGTAGCGGAGGTGGCAAACACGTTTAACGCTTCCTGAGGCTGGGATGTAAATGTGGAACCCTCGTTCAATGCAATGGAGTGAACTGGTTTGGTGTGAGTATCGGTGAAGACATAAGCAAGACGACCTTCATTGATATCGTAGATTTCAACATTGCGGTTTGATCCGGCACAGACAGCGAGGTGAGAATAAAATGTATTGACTGCAGACAGAGCTGTGAAGTTCTGACTAGCGGTTTCCCAGTTCTTCACCAGCTTGTACTTGCTTTTGGTGAGGTAGCGTTTGATCTCGTCCTTTGTGGGGTCTACATGGTATTTGTAAAGAAACAGTTGGTTGCCTACAATGATCATCACAAACTTGTCCATGTAATAAAACTGAGCATTCTTCACTTCTTTGGAGAAACCTTCTTTTGTCTTTGATTTGTCGTTGCTTTGGTTGTCCTTGAAATTGTTCTGAACATTACTGAAAGCAAACAGACTTTCCCCACTGGCTCTATCCCAGAAAATGGCAGTCTTGTCGTTGGAGGCAGTAAGGACGTATTTACCACTGTTGCTCCAACGGACAGAATTAACAGAACTATCATGGCCCACAAATACGGTGCTGTCTTTCTGACCAAAAGGAGAAGGAAACGTGAAGGAAGACTTGTTGGACATTGAGCAGGCCAGACTCTGACCAGAGCTGGAAAATTTCAGGTCAGTGACAGGTGCTGGCACTGATCCTGTGGTCAGTCTGCAATCCAGTTCTGTTGGAGGTCCAGCATCTTGTGGATACTCCTGACTGCTGAGTTTGGTGGCCAAACTCTGGCCCTGTGTTTGCTGACTTTTAAATCTGTCCACAGACTTTGATCGGGAGTTGGTCTGAGGCTGAAACATTGTGGTGCGAGGAGCCTGGGTGTATCCAGATGACTTCACCTTGGTTTTGAAGGTTAGAGGCTGGTTCATTGGATCTGATTTCTTTGTTTTACTTCCCATAGAACCTTTGTTTGTGGTCTGGTTCTTGCCAGCGGTCTTGGCTGCAGTGGTACCCATGGGTATAAGTTCTGATTTCAAAGGAGAATCGTCACTCAGAGGTCTTGTGGCCACCATGCTCAACTCATCAGATTCTGGTTCAGATGAAGGAGAAATTATGACAGCATCTACAGAGTTTTCAGGGATTGTGCTGCTTCCTACAGCCTTGGAACAGGCAGTCTCCCACTGAATGCTGTGCATTCTAGACACAAACAGGGTTCCTACAACGATAACTAAGTGTCCAGAAGGCAACTGTCCTGCAGCTCCCAACCCAATGCCATTGATGGTCACATCTTGAACGCTTGGTTGAAATGTGCTGGGTATGGGCTGCTGAAATTCTAACAAAGACAGCACCTCCAAGGTCTTGGAGTCCACTTGCATTGCACAATGAGAGGACACCACCACTAAGACAGGATTTGCTGCTGAAAGCACCTCCCCCACAGCTCCATGTCCCTGAGATGAGGGACCAAAAATATTATCGTGCTCCTGAAAGGATAATTGAGACGAGTTTTTCCCATTGCAGACATACAACAAACTGAGAACAGCATCACTGGATTCTATCAAAGAATAGTTTGCATCGCCTCCTTCTAATGTTGTTGCCTCCCCTTTCACTGCTGCTCCCCCTTTGGTGACGATCACCGGTCCATCTCCTGGGACGGAAGTTTTTCTTCGAGGCTGCTGTGCTTGGCGGAATTTGGACAGCATCTTCCCAGCATCCATCTGACATAGTTGTCTAAAGTTTTTGTCGTCTGACAGATCAAACACTTTGATCATTCCGTTTGCTGAAGCCACTGCCACTTGCGCTTCTGATTTGTTCATTGCTAAAGAGATGAGAGGGGCAGAGCAGAGGATGGTCGACTGATAGAGGAGGGACAGATTTTGCACATCCCACACAATCACCGTCCTGTCGTCGGATATTGTCACTAACGTTGCTGAGTAATGGGGACAGAACTCTGCCGCTGTCACTTTGGCCACATGGCCGGCCAGTTCTGCCACAACTTTTGACTGAGAGACATTGATAATCTTCACGACAATGTCAGTGCATAGCGCAACCCTTGCAGCATCCATGCTGAAACAAACATGATTTACATCTCCTGGACGAGAAAGGATGACCTCCCCTCGTATTTCTGACCCGTGAGCAGCATTGTGGAGACATTTCCTGATGTTCCAGACGATCACAAAATCTCCCCCAGCAGAGCACAAAAGTCTGGGTTCATCATGGCTGAAGCACAATGTAGAAATGGACCACTTGTGGCCCACTAGACTGACAGCTTCTGACTTGCTATCGGATAAATCCCACACACCGATGACAGTCTTTGTGAGGGGAAGCGCGAGGAGAGAACCGCACACTGCCGGATCTAACCGACACTGGTTAACCTGTAACACACAGGACAAATATATTTAAAGACATTTATGGTCCTGCTTCAAAATACAGTTTACTCTGCTAATATATATACACACACACAACATCCATACATGCGTGCATTACGCATGCACGCACTCACACACACACATACACACACACAACACACACACATCTCAGAGGGACAATGTGCATGGACACACACACACACACACACACACACACACACATACACACATACACACACACACACACATACACACACACACATCTCAGAGGGACAATGTGCATGCACACACACACACACACACACACACACACACACACACACACACACACACACACACACACACACACACACACACACACACACTATACTGATATAGTCAGGGACTGACTTGGGTTTGGACGGCAACAGATCACTAGGTCAACTGAGATATGTCAATAGGTCTTTCTAGAAGTCAACTGGTCCAAAAAACACTGTACAAACAACACCTGTCACAACCTGATTTTCCTTCATTAGGAGCACCTGGTTCTTGCACACGCACAAACACACATTTTAAACCATTAAGAGCACACACACACACACACACACACACACACACACACACACACACACACACACACACACACACACACACACACACACACACACACACACACAATACACAGTGGACAGGTGGCCTCGTGGTTAGATCTCCTAAGGATGCAAAAAGCCATAGGTTTAAATCACATATTGCCGGACAGCAAATTTTCTTCACCCTCCTCCATTATCTTAAGTGGTTGTCTGGGTGCATGTCTGTAGGATAAGACAACAAATCAAAGTTCCATGCTGGATCTTTTGACAGATCTGTGGACTCAATATTAAAACCATGAGTTCAATCCCAGCTTGCAACATTAAAAACTGGCCTATTCATTGCCCGTCTGAATGTTTCCATTATTCTGGTGGTGTCAGCTTACTTCATAGGTCCCTTCTCCTTGCCCTCCCATTTCAAGACCTTGCCAGTGCACAGGGTTTTGTACAGGATCAGGGAGTCTGCCTGATGATTGCTGGCAGATTTGGGTGGAGCACATATGGAATTGTCCACATGTGATAAATCCCTCATAAACAAACTCCATATTGTGCACATTCAAGACAGCGAAGGAACTGTCTGTCAAAAATCTGCAGAAAAACATGCTTTCCTCTAGAAGTAAGCAAAACAACAAAGAAAAGAATCAAACCAAAACAAACTACAACAACAACAAAAGTGATGATGCACTGTGATAATGCATTCTCCCTATGGACAGTAACACATACATGCAAATAAACAAAACCCCATGCAGACACACAAATACACATACATATGTATACATACACAATTTATATACACACACAAATGCACACAATTTGTTGTTACACACACACACACACACACACACACACACACACACACACACACACACACACACACACACACACACACACACACACATACACACACTCACACACACACACATTCATGCAGGGATGCCAGGTGCTCTTTCAGTATAATTGGTATCCCCACCTTCTGGAAATTCCATCCTAGACATTTCCTCTCTCTGTAACTCTCTTTGTTTCTACCTGGCTCCTTTGCTCATATTTTCTATTCTGAGAAAACGTAATGTGCAAAAGCATATTAAAAGTAATCAATTTAGACCAGTTCTTACATATGATTTAGTACACTTATTCATATTTCTCCATTTGTAGTCAGGTTTGTTTTTTTAACCCCCTGGTGATAACCTGGGTGGAATGGTCAACACCAGGGGCATAGCCTTGGATTACTTGCGTGAATGCATTGATACATGTACTTAATTTTCTTTTCCATGTGCTTTTTTCCCCCAGGATTAATGAGGCGTTGTATTTGTTCTAAGAATAAGCTGGTAATACTTATAGAACTGTTCTGTGCAGTTGGCTTGGTTTAAACAACACACACACACACACACACACACACACCCCCCGTCTAATATCACTTATAGTGAAAAGACGTTAAATCAAGCAACGAACGAACACACACACACACACACACACACACACACACACACACACACACACACACCAAAATAAAACTTTAAAAAGCATAACCTGATCACGGTTGACATCGTATATTATTCATTTCCCAGGCCAACAACACTTTCCGGTTTACCTGTAACGGAAATATCCGCGTGTGGCAAGCAGCAGCTGCAGCAGAAGTAGCCGTCATCTTCCTGTGTCGAGGGTTCAAATGTGCAACACCATGCCGCCAAGAATGCAAAGTTCTGATAACGCCTAACTCAGAGACATATTTGGCCCAACTTCAACCCGTTGGTTGCGAACCACGCTTCTCGAGTTGTCAGCCACAGGCGACTTCTATTTCCGGTTTGTGAGTCATCCGAGTTATTTCCCCTCAATTTTCTGTCTGAGTCTCTCTCTCTCTCTCTCTCTCTCTCTCTCTCTCTCTCTCTCTCTCTCTCTCTCTCTCTCTCTCTCTCTCTCTCTCTCTCTCTCTTTCTCGAGTTTTTGATTTCTTTCTCTTGTCAAGGATGCATGTTTCTGAACTTGATAAAAAAAAAAAAAAAGATTCTGACAGTCTTGATAGTTGAATCAATCAGTATCAAAATAGTTTAATAAGAAACACATAAATGAACAGATATATGAACAAATAAATAAATAGAATTGTTCATTTATCTGAACTAACAAATTAAACCATTCTGTGACAAAACAAAAGTTTAAAAAAAAGTAAATGAATAAACAATAGGGGCCTTATAGCTAAGCAAAAACAAACAAGTACTCAAATGAATTATGAAATTAATGTTAAGTCCCAAGGAGGTATCCGCACACATATCATCCTCTATAAAATCATGTATTGTTACAGAAGATGTGTGTGTGTGTGTGTGTGTGTGTGTGTGTGTTTTACCGAAGCCAGAGTAACATTTCTGTGGACTCAATGTTCTTTGATAGGAATGCCAATGTTTTACAATAAAACAATTTAAAGATACTGAATGTAATGATGATGATGATGGTGAGAGTAATTATAATAACAATAATAATGATGATAATAATAATAACAATACAATAATAATAATAAGGTAGAAAGAAACTCTAGGGAGAGCTAGACAACAGAAGGTCTTCAGAGACAAGTAACCCCCTTTAGACAAGTGTTTCGGCCCTGAATTCCTTACACTCTCGGGGGGCCGGGCCACATCCAGGTCATGACTCCTGGATGCCCTTCTGCTGTTGTCTATTTTTATTTTTATTTTTCCCACGCTGGGGAGCGAACCTGGGCGATTCTGCGCTTCAGAACTGCGATACGCGGTTTTACCAATGTGCTAACGGGGCACACATCATCTGTAGGGAATTTAATCCTTATGAAGTTCACTTTTGGTTCCTCCTTCCCCAGATCCAGCTTGAGCTCCTTTCTGCTGCCTCTGCCATCGCTTTAAGGGCTCTAGTCCTCTTCTTCCCAGAAATGGCGAGTTGTTTCATGAGATCATAAGCGGAGGTGCCCACAAACCCTCTTGCCCCGACCTCTATGGCGAAGATTTTGACCCGCAGACCTGCTTTCTTCAGGGTGCTGGCAAGACCGGCGTATTTTTCGGTCTTGTAGATATGTGCTTCTTCCATTCTGCTTTCGTATGGCACAGTGAGTTCTATCAGAATCACTTGTTTCGAGGAGTCAGAGTGGAGAGCGATGTCTGGTCTCATGCCTGTCTTGCTGATGACATCTGGGTAATTTCTCCACTCTGGGAGGTCTAATAATAATAATAATAAACAACCAATGACAACAACAACAACACAAATGATATTAATAATTGATATAATAACACTACTACTACTACTACGATTACTACTACTACTACTGATGATAATAATAACGATAATAGTGATAAAAACAATGATAGCGACAACAACAGCAGCAACAATAACAACAAATCAACAACAACCACAAAACAACAACAACAACAACAATAATAATAATAGCAATAATAATAATAATAGTAATAGTAATAATGACAGCAACAACAACAACAACAACGATAATAATAACAATGATGATGATGATGATGATGATGATGATGATAATAATAATATTGACTACTTGTACAGCACTTCATCTCACAAGAGCCCTAAGCACTTCTCAAAGCTGGAGAGATGAAGGCAGCAGACACATGTGTTGAAAAGAGATCAACGCCTACAGGCAGAATGAATAAATGAACAAACATTCTGTATATTAGTCAGACAAGCATGGCATTTGTAAAGAACAAAACAATCAAAACCTGTAAAACATTATGCAGGAAGCTGGTGGAAAGGACAGGGTGAGAGAGTCAAAACGTTAATTTTGTTGCTTTGCTAGCATGGTTAACAATGCACGATGCTGGTGGACAGGGTGTGTGGGACAAAGGATTAAGAGGCATTCACTGCAATCAGATAGTTCCAAACGGCATGTCGTCCAATTCTGCCAGTAATTATCTGACAGAATCCTTCAGCCTGCAGAAAACACTGTGCACTGGCAAACGTTTGAAGTAGGAAGGAGAAGATCTATGAACTATGAAACGCTGCGCTGAAACCACCAGAATGTTCGATGCTTTTGAGCAAACTGGTCAGTTGGGTAGGATTCGAGATATCAAGTCTTGAATCTATAGCATTGTTCATTAAAAAAACAAAAAAACAAACAAACAAAAAAACACAATCCTCCCTCCAAACAAAACAAAACAAAAAACAAACAAACAAAGAAACAAACAAAGAAACAAAAGCAAACACTTTACCACAATGTAGAGTGGGTGGGGGGAGAGGGAAGAGAGAGAGTGTGTGTATATTGTGTGTGTGCATATTGTGTGTGTATGTGTGTGTGTGTGTGTGTGTGTGTGTGTGTGTGTGTGTGTGTGTGTGTGTGTGTGTGTGTGTGTGTGTGTGTGTGAGCATGTAAAGGGACAATAATCTTGAATAAAGCCTCAGGAATTCTAATATAATGTTGTCTCCCTTAGTTCACTACGTGGAGATGGTAGTGAGATGAGGATGCTGTGGATTCATTTCAGACTGAGACTCCTTGGCAAGGCTGTACTCTTACTTCCATTACATATACTAACATCATCCAGTCCTGAGAGATTCACAACACTAGCAGTGGTCATCAAGAACAGAACACCTCAAAACAAACTGGACACCATCCTCAGTGTCATGGTGACAAACAAAACAAAAACAAAAAAAACCCCAAAAAATCGCATACCATATCGTTTGAAATGTAAAGAGCTTAAGAGTTTATTCCAGACAGATTCATCGCATTCGAATAATCCCATATGCGCTTCACCCAATCTGCCATCTATCGTCTAGCAAACACCTCGGAGACTGCAGAAACCCATACGCACTGGCAAGGTTTTGAAATGGAAGGGGATAGGTGGGGAGCAGGAGACAGGACCTTGTTCTTATTGTTTAAAACCCAACCGACTGCACAGAACCACATGTTGTTCATTGGATCACTCTACGTTTGCAAAGGCCATTTCGCTTGTCTTGTTGTTGTATTCACACACACACACACACACACACACACGCACACGGCTATAAATGGGGAGAAAGAATAAAAGCAATGGAAAATTATAGAGAGCTATATTATATACAATTATATATTGCAATGTGATTCCCCTCCGAGCGGAGACAGGCTGCAGAGGGGATTGAGTGAGGTCAGGATTTTATGCAGAGGAGAAAAGGTGAGTTTTGAGAGCGGACTTGAAGGAGACAAAAGTAGGTTGCTGACGGACTGAGAGAGGAAGTTTATTCCAGGAGAGCGGACCAGAAACAGAGAAGGCTCGTGTACCATAGGTATTGAGCTTAGTGCGTGGAAAGCGAAAAGTCAGAGGATCGGAGGCAGAGCGGAGGGTACGTGAGGGAACATAGATCTCAAGTAGGCTTGACAGGTAATCGGGGGCTGCGTTATTGAGGCTTTTGTAGCACATGGTGTCTAGTTTGTACTGTATGCGCTTTGATACAGGGAGCCAGTGAAGTTGTGCCAGGAGAGGAAGATATGTGGTCAGCTTTTTTCTTTTTGAGTACAAGGCGTGCAGCATTGTTTTGAATGCGCTGTAGGATGTGAGTGGTGGAGGCAGGAAGACCGGACAGGAGTGAATTGCAATAGTCAATGCGAGACATTATGAAGGAGAGAACGAGTTTTGCAGTTGTTTCGACAGAGAGATACTTCCTGATCAGGCTTATACGATGGAGGTGATAGTAGCAAGATCTGGCAGTTTGAGAAACAAAGTTGTTCATGGAGAGGGTAGAGTCAATGCAGACACCAAGGTTTTTAACTGAATCAGAAAATGGGACTGATGTGTTACATAATGGGAGAGAAAGAGGAGGCAGCTGAGAAAGTTTCTGACGGGTGCCAATGAGGATAGCTTCTGTCTTGTCGTCATTTAGCTGAAGTTTGTTGTATGTCATCCAATTTTTAATGTCCGAGTAACACTCAGTGGTGCGAGTCAGGAGGTGCTGTATATTGTCAGGTGAGTCACTGTCTTGAAGTTGGTGTCATCAGCATAGAAGTGGTGTTTTATAGAGTGGGAGTTGATGATGGTGGACAGGGGGAGGTGTAAAGAGTGAAAAGAACAGGGCCACAGCTCAGGTATGCAGGTTGAGAGTAAGTGCCATTGATGAGAACAGTTTGTTTTCTGTTTGATAGATATGAAGTGAACCAGGAGAGAGCAATGTCAGAGATGCCAAAAGTATGATGAAGTCTAGAAAGGAGAATATCATGATGAATGGTATCAAAGGCTGCAGACAGATCAAGGAGTGTGAGGAGAGAGACTTTGCCAGTATCAGTTGCAAGGAGGAGATTGTTGAGAATGTGTAGAAGGGCAGTTTCAGTGCTATGGCACTGGCGGTAGGCTGACTGGAAAGGATTGAGGAGATTGTTGGCAGACAGGTGAGAGTTCAGTTGGTTGAGGACAACTTTTTCAAGGAGTTTTGACAAGAAAGAGAGATTAGAGATAGGCCGGTAATTTTTCAGTTCATTTGGGTCTAATTGTATTTCTTAAGGAGAGGGTGAACAATAGCAGACTTAAAGAATCTGTAAATGTAACTAAGGACACTAAACATACATAAAGTGGCCTGAAAATTGCCACACACACAAATGCTCATGCACAGCACATTTCCTTAGATCTAAACATGCAGTCAATATGTATACCCAATATCAACCCTAAGAGAAAGTAAATAAGACTTTGTCAACACATACAGGTGAATCGACCAGCAAGGCAGAAAATGATAGGAAGAAAGGACGAGAAAGCAAAGGAACAAGGCAGAACAAAGAGTGTGACAGAAAAGAGGAAATTTCTATCACAGGATTTCCAGAGGGTGGGGATACTACATATACTGAAAGAGCCCTTGCAAGCTGACACCACCAGAATGACTGGAGGCATTAACCCTTTGACTCCAGCACCCTGTCCACCAGCATCTTGCAGGAAGCTGGTGGATAGGGTGAGGGAGTCAAAGGGTTAAGTTTTTGCAGGTGGTGGATAGGGTACGGGAGTCAAAGGGTTAAGAAGGGCTGTGAACAGGTATATTTTGACGCTGCAGGCTAGGACTGAGCTCAAGACATGAGATTTTGAGTCCATGGTTCTGTTGCAAGAACCAGCCTGCCACAAACTATGGCCTACCCCAGGGTTGAACCCACAATCCCCGCGTTATGAACATAACGTGTTAACCCTTCAACTCCCACACTCTGTCCACTGGCATCCTTTAATTCCCACATTCTGTCCACCAACTTCCTGCAGGAATCTGGTGAATAGGGTGAGGATGTCAAAGGGTTAAGTTTTTGCAGTTCGTGGACAGAGTACGGGGAGTCAAAGGGTTAAAAACGGAGCTAATGGACTGGAATGTAAACCACACCTAAATTGTCTGAGTGCTTGCTTCATAAATCTGTGTTACACACTGGAATGTAAGGTTTAGTGCAGTTTGAATTAAAAGTCACGTATGAGAAAAAAGCCATGTCAACATAAATCTTGTCCAGCTCTTGTGTGACATGTACACAGGCCAGAAAGAATTATTTCTATAGAAAAGTAAAAAAAAGGTGGGAAAGATGTTATATAGGTTGGCATGAACTCGTGTTTATTCCTTGGAAAGACAGAATTCCGGGGAAAGAGAGAGAGAGAGAAAAAAAAAAGAGAGATATATACAATTAGTCTCTGTCACTCAATATGGGGTCATTCTCTCTCTCTCTTCTCTTCCAGTTTCACAGAGAGAGACAGAGAGAGAGAGAGAGAGAGAGAGAGAGAGAGAGAGAGAGAGAGAGAGAGAGAGAGAGAGAGATTTTATGGCAACAAAATATCCCAAATTTTCTAGAAAACCAGTCACCCAGAAACAATTACCTCAACAACATCATTATCAACATGCAAGACATGCGCAGGACCCACAAATTTTTTTGTTCTTCTAAAATATTGAAGAAAAGTTGAAACGAATCATTTCGTTTTTGACACCGTCATGTGATCCATAGTAATGTTCTTTAACTCTTTGACTCCTGGAACCTATCTAGAAGCTTCCTGCATCACAAGTCATGGTGGCAAAGCAAACATTTAACCCTTTATTCTCTCACCTTGGCCAGCAGCTTTCTGCAGGAAGCTAATGAATGGGTTGAGGAAGCCAAAGGGTTAAGTTCTAGTAGCTGGTGGTGGGGCACAGGCTGAAGGCGCAAAAGGGTTAATAATCGCATCGCCCACTCTGCCATTATAGCCATATTGCAGTCCCAGTCAACATCAACTTTTGTACCATAGTTTTATGTCTGTTCTCTGCTGTGTACGTCTGTACTGCTTCGTATATTAATTTCTTAAAATGATCAAGCCATTCTAATAATCTTTCCTTACATCATGTTATAC
>JAPXFY010000034.1:10992602-11017602 GCA_030674185.1 Monoplex corrugatus
CTGGGTCTACCTGGTGCTCTCTTTCCCTCCAGCTTTCCTGTTGTGACCTGGTGCTCCAATTCCCCTTTCCTCATAAGAAGGCCTATAAATGTTGCCTGTCTTTTCCTAATCTTCCTTATGAATGATCTTCTTGTGTTTGCCTCCATTAAGACTGTCTTGTTTGTTTTCTTTGCTGTCCATGGAACTCTCAACATTCTTCTTAGAAACCACATTTCGGCTGCCTGAACCTTGTTCTGGCTTTGCTTGTTGACTGTCCACACCTCACAACCGTACAATAGTGTTGGTTCTGTATAACATTCAAGGACTCTCTTTCTGATGTTAATTGATAAGCATTTGTTGGTAAGAATGCTTTTTATCTTCTTGAATGTTGTTTTGGCTTTGCCGATTCTGCTGGCTATTTCTGATGTGCATCTGCCGTCTGGTAAAATGATCGTTCCCAGATATTTAAACTTATCAACCTGTCTGAAGGTTGTGCCGTTTGCTGTTATTTTGCATGAGGGGATTTCATGTTTTTTACTGATCACCACGACTTCAGTTTTCTTACTGTTTAGCTCCAACCCCTTACCTTTGTTTTCTATTTCCATTATATTCATAAGGTTTTGTAGGTCCCTTTCATTTTCTGCAATTAGCACGGTGTCATCTGCGTATCGAATGTTGTTTATCAATTTTCTTCCAACCTTTAATGGAGGGTATTCCTTCAGGTTTCTCATGATGTTTTCTCTGTAAAGTGAAAACAGATCTGGTGACAAAACACAACTTTGTCTGAACTTATATCGTTTTCTATTCTCATTGCAGCCGTTTGTTCCCAATACATATTTCTGATTATTTGTAGGTCTTTTCCGTCAGTATTGAGTCTTTCTAGTTGGTTGATCAATTCTTCATGTCTTACCCGATCGAAAGCCTTGGTATAATCAACAAAGCATAAATATAAATCCTTATTCATCTCGATTGACCTCTCTGATAGTTCATAGGATGTATATGGCATTGATAGTTCCTTTCCGTTTGACAAATCCACACTGTTCTTCCGCTATTTCACTTTGATTCTATTCCTTGTCCTCATCATGATTATTCTTAATAGGACTTTTGTTACATGGCTCATCAAGCTGAATGTGCGTTGGAGTTCACATTCTATAGCCCCTGTTTTCTTTGGAAATGCAGTGAAAATTGATTTTGACATATCTTTGGGGATTTTTCCAGTGTATTGAATCCCATTTAGGAGGTCTGTTATTTTTTCAATACCAAATTCCTCCAGGGCTTCAATCATCTCTGTAGTAATGTTGTTTGCTCTTGGGGCTTTTCCTGGTTTCACCTTTTTCAGTGCTGCTCTCACTTCATCTTTCATTATGAGTGGTCCTTCAATGTTCTTTCTTATAATTAATGTGTTCTTCGTTTCTGTCATTTTCAAAAAGGTCTTTAAATTAATGTATTCTCCCCAACTGTCTAAAATTTTGTCTTTTTCCATGATAAGCGTACCATCTTTCGATTTTAAACAAGTTTTACTCAAAGAGGGAAAAAGCCCACGCACACACACATTCCTCCCATCGCCCACACCACCCCTCCAGTCCATGTAGCTACAAATAGATTACCTGACCTTTTTCTAATGGTTGTGAAAGGTAAAGCATCGAGAGAGACAGAAGATGGACACCGCTTTATATAATGCTGGCTCTGAGGAAAGTTGAGGTGTCTACCACCTCACTCCCTTAAGACTTCAAGGTGATGAGGTAATTTTTAACTTTATAACAGTGAGTATTACTTCAGTTTTTTCTTTTTTTTTTTACTGCACATGTGTCATTACATATACACACACGCGCACGCACACACGCACACGCACACACATACACACACACACACACGCACACACACTCACGCACACACATAAACGCATACACACATACACACATACGCGCGCGCACACAGACACACACACACACATACACACACGCACTCACACACTCACACACACACGCGCACGCGCGCGCGCACACACCACACACACATACTTGCGCGCGCGCACACACACACACGCACATACACACATACACACACACATACGCACACACATACCACACATACACACACACACACACACATTGGAACCTCGAGTTTAGTTATTGGCAGGCGAACGTCTGAACCATTCTGCCACTCTTCTCCTATTCGCTAAATGGATGAGACTCGACTGTGTGGTCCTAGTCTTTCCAATGAGCCCATAGCATATTTTAAACAGTGCCACTGTTCCAAGGATTGGAAGGTTTTATTGTTTATTGTTATTGTTGTTTAAAGCCCAGCCGACTGTAGAAGTAAGCAGGTCCTTGCTGTTTATGATAATGATGGATCTTCGTCAGGTTTTGGTTATTCGTAATTTGTCATCAGTTGGAAAATATATATTTGTTTACTTTGAGGAGACATAAGCCTTCTTTAATTATCGATTTCTCAGCTGTATGGATAATTTGTGATGGTCTTCTGTTTATTTTCGTGGTTGTATTTTTCTGTTTTTGTTGTTGTTGTTGTTGTTGTGTTATTGTAACAATAAACTATTTTTGTAACTTGTGAATCTTGATAAATTGAATTAAGTTGTTTGTAGAGGAATTATTTTTTATGATATTTATTGTTAGTGTCATTAGTAAACTCATCTTTTTGATAAATACTACCAGTAATGAAATATGATTTTTGATCTTTCTGATCAGTAATGTATATATTAGTACTTGCTTGCAACAGATGTGCTAATGTGTGTGTTCGGGGTGGGGAGGGAGGGACTAGGAGTGGGAGTTAGTATAATTGAACACTGGGCATAGGGCTGATCGGGAAAAATGAAGCGCAGTGAGTCTTTACCTATGTGTAGGAGAATAGCGCTATATAAAAGTGATTTATTATTATTTATTATCATTATTATTATTATTTATTATTATTATTATTATTATTATTATTATTATTATATCATTATTATTATTATCATTTATTATTATTATTATCATCATTATTATTATATTATTATTATTATTATTATTATTATTATTATTATTATTATAGCACGCTCAGCTGTGAGTAAGAGTCGGTTAAAACCGAAAAAATCCTACAATTGTTTTGATGAGACTGATGGGATTGGGAGACACAACCTTCCAGTCACCCCCCATGAGAATGCCGGGGGTTCTTTCAGTATATATAGTATCCCCACCTTCTGGAAATTCTGTGCCAGAAATTTCCTCTTTTCTGTCACTCTCTTTTTTTCTTTTCTTCCTCCTTTGCTTTCTGTGATTTCTTCCTATCATTTTCTGCCTTGCTGGTCCATTCACCTGTATGTCTTCTAGAAAGTCTTACTTACTTTTTCTGAGGACTGATAATTGGGTACATGTACTAAGTGCATTTTTGGCTCTAGGGAGGTGAGATATACGGAAGCAATGTTAGGTAATTTATGTCCGTTTTTAGATATGTTTCGGTGTCCTTAGGTATGCTTGAATTTGTATTCAGGTATGTTTTTTTTTAAAATACCCCTGTGCGATAAATTGAACGGAATGGTCAACGCCGGGTGCATGTCTTCAGATTATGTGCGCGAATGCATTGATATGTGTACTTAATTTTCTTTCTTTTTTTCCCTGTTGAAATATTGTGTGTATTGAAATGGTTATAGCCCTTACATGGCTCTGCGCAGTCGGCTGGGCTTTAAACAACAATAACAATAAACAATAAAACCCTCCAATCCTTGGAACAGTGGCACTGTTTAAAGGGTTAATGGCACAACCGAAGGAAAAAAACCAGTGAAACACCACCACCACTACCAGCAATAACAAAGTTAATTAAGTTGTGACACCAGTTCTTAGAACAACTGAAAGCGTTAATATGTTTGACGGTATTACAAGAACAATCAAAAGCTTCATGTGTGACATCGTTTTGAAAAGAAAAAGAAAAAAAAAAAAAAGAAAAAAGAAAAAACTCTAAAGAAACAAACAAACAAACAAAAAAGTAAAAAAGAAGAAAATGTCATTTTGACACTGCTTGAACATGATAAAATATCTGTCCGGTTTATCTTGTCATGCTCTCACATCAGTTTTCCTTTTTCCTATTTTTTCGGAGGAGAGTTTTTTGTTTGTTTGTTGTTGTTGTTTTTTGTTGTTGTTGTTTTTTTTTTTTTTTGGGGGGGGGGGGGTTAGGCAGAGACAACAGATCGCTCTGTGTCTGATAAGCTTCCTTAATTGACCGTAAAAAAATTAGCATAATGATAATCCGACCGAAAACAACAGCAAAGTTATTTTTCTGGTGTCAAAATGTATTTAATGCGTGTCACATGTCACAGGGGAAGGCGGGGTGGAAAGGGGAGGTAAGTAAGGCAGAGTGTGGGGGGGGGAGGGGGGAGTACCAGAAAACCAAGTGGTCTTTTCCACAGTCACGTACTCTGTCTTCCTTCAAGTCCAACTTGAAGACATACCAGTTTGTATTCAACAGTGATTTCCCTTTCTGTGCGCCCATCCCTTCAATCCCACTCTCCTCCTCCCCCCCCCCTCCGCCCCTTCCAGCACACATGTGCTTTGTGTTCTAAGTATTTGTCACTGTGAGTGAATGGTACGAGTGTGTGCTTTCATTTGATTCCTACATTCAGATTGTCAGATACACTAACCACACCACAGTGAACAAGTACGCCAACCCGTCAAGCAGCACAATGGACCATACGAAGATCTGTTGACATCAACTGAGGGGAAAAATATGTTGGTGTGGCTATGTAACAGTATGCAAGTATGGCTATGTAACAGTATGCAAGTATGGTCATGTAACAGTATGCAAGTATGGCTATGTAACATATGCAAGTATGGCTATGTAACAGTATGCAAGTATGGCTATGTAACAGTATGCAAGTATGGCTATGTAACAGTATGCAAGTATGGCTATGTAACAGTATGCAAGTATGGCTATGTAACAGTATGCAAGTATGGCTATGTAACAGTATGCAAGTATGGCTATGTAACAGTATGCAGTGGCTATGTAACAGTATGCAAGTAGGGCTATGTACAGTATGCAAGTATGGCTATGTAACAGTATGCAAGTATGGCTATGTAACAGTATGCAAGTATGGCTATGTAACAGTATGCAAGTATGGCTATGTAACAGTATGCAGTAGCTATGTCTATTGTAAACAGTATGCAAGTATGGCTATGTAACAGTATGCAAGTATGGCTATGTAACAGTATGCAAGTATGGTTATGTAACAGTATGCAAGTATGGCTATGTAACAGTATGCAAGTATGGCTATGTAACAGTATGCAAGTATGGCTATGTAACAGTATGCAAGTATGGCTATGTAACAGTATGCAAGTATGGCTATGTAACAGTATGCAAGTATGGCTATGTAACAGTATGCAAGTATGGCTATGTAACAGTATGCAAGTATGGCTATGTAACAGTATGCAAGTATGGCTATGTAACAGTATGCAAGTATGGCTATGTAACAGTATGCAAGTATGGCTATGTAACAGTATGCAAGTATGGCTATGTAACAGTATGCAAGTATGGCTATGTAACAGTATGCAAGTATGGCTATGTAACAGTATGCAAGTATGGCTATGTAACAGTATGCAAGTATGGCTATGTAACAGTATGCAAGTATGGCTATGTAACAGTATGCAAGTATGGCTATGTAACAGTATGCAAGTATGGCTATGTAACAGTATGCAAGTATGGTTATGTAACAGTATGCAAGTATGGCTATGTAACAGTATGCAAGTATGGTCATGTAACAGTATGCAAGTATGGCTATGTAACAGTATGCAAGTATGGTTATGTAACAGTATGCAAGTATGGCTATGTAACAGTATGCAAGTATGGTCATGTAACAGTATGCAAGTATGGTTATGTAACAGTATGCAAGTATGGCTATGTAACAGTATGCAAGTATGGTCATGTAACAGTATGCAAGTATGGCTATGTAACAGTATGCAAGTATGGCTATGTAATAGTATGCAAGTATGGCTATGTAACAGTATGCAAGTATGGTCATGTAACAATATACAAGTATGGCTATGTAACAATATGCAATTATGGCTATGTAACAGTATGCAAGTATGGTTATGTAACAATATACAAGTATGCTATGTAACAATATACAAGTATGGCTATGTAACAGTATGCAAGTATGGCTATGTAACAGTATGCAAGTATGGTTATGTAACAGTATGCAAGTATGGCTATGTAACAGTATGCAAGTATGGTCATGTAACAGTATGCAAGTATGGTCATGTAACAGTATGCAAGTATGGCTATGTAACAATATACAAGTATGGCTATGTAACAATATACAAGTATGGCTATGTTACAATATACAAGTATGGTTATGTAACAATATACAAGTATGGCTATGTAACAATATACAAGTATGGCTATGTAACAATATACAAGTATGGCTATGTAACAATATACAAGTATGGTTATGTAACAATATACAAGTATGGTTATGTAACAGTATGCAAGTATGGCTATGTAACAGTATGCAATTATGGCTATGTAACAATATACAAGTATGGTTATGTAACAATATACAAGTATGGCTATGTTACAATATACAAGTATGGCTATGTAACAGTATACAAGTATGGCTATGTAACAATATACAAGTATGGCTCTGTAACAGTATGCAATTATGGCTATGTAACAATATACAAGTATGGCTATGTAACAATATACAAGTATGGCTATGTAACAGTATGCAAGTATGGCTATGTAACAATATACAAGTATGGCTATGTAACAATATACAAGTATGGCTATGTAACAATATACAAGTATGGCTATGTAACAGTATGTAAGTATGGCTATGTAACAGTATGCAAGTATGGTTATGTAACAATATACAAGTATGGTTATGTAACAGTATGTAAGTATGGCTATGTAACAGTATGCAAGTATGGTTATGTAACAAAATACAAGTATGGCTATGTAACAGTATGTAAGTATGGTTATGTAACAAAATACAAGTATGGCTATGTAACAATATACAAGTATGGCTATGCAAGAATATACAAGTATGGCTATGTAACAATATACAAGTATGGTTATGTAACAATATACAAGTATGGTTATGTAACAATATACAAGTATGGCTATGTAACAATATACAAGTATGGTTATGTAACAATATACAAGTATGGCTATGTAACAATATACAAGTATGGTTATGTAACAATATACAAGTATGGTTATGTAACAATATACAAGTATGGTTATGTAACAGTATGCAAGTATGGTTATGTAACAGTATGCAAGTATGGTTATGTAACAGTATGCAACGGCCTTGTTAAATCAGTCCCCCAGGGAAGTGTTGAGAGATGGAGACGAAGGGGGGAAAACCGATGGACCGACATTATACACATTGGACAGAGAAACCATTTGCAGAGATCCAGGTTTTGGCACACAACAGACGTAGATGGAAGAATCTGGTGAACAGTTCTTTAGTGTGCCATCGTATCTATTCTTCACAAAGTTACAGGAGAAGAAGAAGAAGAATTGAAGCAGAAGAGGAAGATAACGATGAAAAAGAAGAAGAAGAAGAAGAACTCCCATGTTTTCGAAACGGTCGAACTTTTCCAGTTTCTGGCCGTTTATATGGACCTCTCCACTGCGGATGATTGGATTGTTGACCAGATCTTTGTTTTTCTTTTTGCTGACTTCCATTCCATACGACCCAGAGCAGTTGTCTAGTATGTTGATGAGAACTGGCAGTTTAGTGTTAGTGCCTGCCATCAGGTTGATGCCATCGGTAAACCATAGGTTGCATGTGTGTCAGCCACCAATGGAGATGGAGATATGACGGTCATCAAATTTTCTACATGATCTTTTCCAGGAAGAAGTTGAACAATATTGGTGATAGCAGACATCCCTGGCCTATCCTTACTGTGATTTAAAAGAACTCTCTTCGTACATTGTTGAGAAGCACAGCACCATTTGAGTTATTCAGTTACTTAGACTAGACTTTTTACTGTATGGAAACCTGTCATCATTTGTTAGAGGCCTTTATGCGAAACGAAGTCAAAAGCTAAATTTAAACCAACGGCAGATGCACATCAGAAATAACTAGCAGAATCGGCCAAGCCAAAATAGCATTCAAGAAGATGAAAAGCATTCTTACCAACAAATACCTATCAGTTAACATCAGGGAGAGAGTTCTTGAATGTTATATAGGACCGATATGTGGTTTCTAAGAAGAATATTGAGAGTTCCACGGACAACAAAGAAAACAAACAAGACAGTCTTGATGGAGGCAGACACAAGAAGATCATTGATAAAGAAGATTAGGAAAAGACAGGCAACATTTATAGGCCATTTTATGAGGAAAGGAGAATTAGAGCACCTGGTCACAACAGGAAAGCTGGAGAGAAAGAGCACCAGGTAGACCCAGGGAGAAAATATTGGACGGACTTGCAGGATGGCTGAGGACAGAGAGGGTGGAAGATGTGCTTGTGGCGACAAGGGATAGATACATATGGAGGGCCATGATCGCCAACGCCATGCGGCAGGGCACATGATGATGATGATGAAAGTTGTGGCAGATATCATTTTGATGTTTAAATGTTTTTTCATCATAATGCGACAGGTGATGGTCTGCTCAACTGTGCTCCTGCCAAGTCTGAAGCCAGCCTGTTGTTCAAGGTGTTACAGGGAGATGAAGCTGGCGGTCTGCAGGAGATTGAA
This sequence comes from Monoplex corrugatus, assembly GCA_030674185.1. NCBI lineage: Eukaryota > Metazoa > Mollusca > Gastropoda > Littorinimorpha > Ranellidae > Monoplex > Monoplex corrugatus. Next base: position 11,001,273 of record JAPXFY010000034.1, read on the forward strand.
AACCTGGCGAGTACTCATGTTGAAAACCTGGCGAACACTCGTGTTGTAGATGTGAAGTATGTTTGTCATTTTTCAGTTTCAGTTTCAATCTCTCAAGATGACGTCTCCGCGCTCGGAATGAATTCCATATGCACCAACGCCACAGGTGCCATGTGATGGAGAAGATCCAGAATGATCACGGCACAAGCCTTAAGCCTGCACATAAAACCATGAGCCAGCCAGGTCCTGAGGTCCTACCTAGATAGTTCCATAACCCTGGGATCGTAGGGGAGTAAGGTGGCAGAGACCTCAACTTTTCCCGGGGCCAGCACCACGAGGGCGGCGCCCATCCCCTCTCCCTCGATTCAAATTCATATTCATATTCACATTTTTATTCAAGAACTCCAGCACTGCCGTGGTCTTCCTCTGGCTCTGAAGCCTGAGCATCTGATGTTGCTGACTTAAAAGGCTGTGGCTGGTTGACTGGCATCCTGGTCAGGTGGCCAAATAACTTTATCCACTGTGGTGTGATGTAATGTTCCACATGTGTTGTTCCAACCTTCTCATGTACTGTTAGTTTCTAATCATGTCTCGTTTGAAATCCAAAACAAGTGTGTCTGCCCGCGTTCAAGCAATCAGGAACCAGATGAAAAAAAAACAAGAAAAAAGAATAAGAACGCGTATCTAATACAACCAGACAAGACAGGCGCAAATTTTCGACCAGCTGGCTTTGTCGAGCGTAAGATCACAACAGACACCAGATACAAAAATTAGGAGAAAAAGACTGAAACTTCCTTTTCTCACACTGGACAGAGCAGCAGGGAAGTTTCAGTCTTTTTCTCCTAATTTTTTTTATCTGGTGTTTGTTTGTTTGTAATCTTACGCTTGACAAAGGCCAGTTGGCCGAAAATTTGCGCCTGTCTTGTCTTGTTGTATTAAATACGCGTTCTTATTTTTTTTCGTGTTTTTTTCTGGTTCCTGTCTCATTTGGTCTTACCTGTCGCTCTTCTGAGACATCCCATTTCTGAGATTGTGAACTTTCTCTCAAGTGTTTATATTTCATATTGAGGTCTGGCACTTGTAAGTCAGTGAAAGCAGAACGATTGTACAGGTAAACCTGGCTTTGCCTTCCACACAGATACTGGTTGTTTAAGTCAGTGAAAGCAGAACGATTGTACAGGTAAACCTGGCTTTGCCTTCCACACGGATGCTGGTTGTTTAAGTCAGTGAAAGCAGAACGATTGTACAGGTAAACCTGGCTTTGCCTTCCACACAGATGCTGGTTGTTTAAGTCAGTGAAAGCAGAACGATTGTACAGGTAAACCTGGCTTTGCCTTCCACACAGATGCTGGTTGTTTAAGTCAGTGAAAGCAGAACGATTGTACAGGTAAACCTGGCTTTTACCTTCCACACAGATGCTGGTTGTTTAAGTCAGTGAAAGCAGAACGATTGTACAGGTAAACCTGGCTTTGTCTTCCACACAGATGCTGGTTGTTTAAGTCAGTGAAAGCAGAACGATTGTACAGGTAAACCTGGCTTTGCCTTCCACACAGATGCTGGTTGTTTTAGACGGGTTGAAAGATGCTAGCTCAAACCGCTGGCCTTTTGGAATCTGGTCTCAACTTTTCCCCGTTCATTCTTTCATCTTTGATAAATAGGCTTTGTGTAGACTGGTGAAGTTCAATGTCGACAATTGGCTATCCATCAATGACATCCAACACCATAAATCTGCTCAGCCATGAAAAATAAATTATGTCTTACAATCTGAAAATTCACCGAAGCTTGACGATGACAAAACTCAAGTTCTTATTCTGTCGTCTTCTTTACATAATGATTGATGAGATTCCATACCTTCTTGAGTGGCTGTCAGGGTTGGTAAAATTCCTATCTCAAGGTCATGGCCCGATCAAAATTCTATATTTTATGATTTTTTTTTTAATCCAGTGTAGTTGGTAGAACCGTGGATTCAATATCTGATATCTCGAGTTCAATACCAGTTCGCAACATTAAAAACTGTGTGGCCTGTTGGCTGCCTATCTTAATGTTTCCGTCGTTCTGGTGGTGTCAGCTTAGTGTTTCATAAGTTCCTATTCCCATCTTCCCGTTTCAAGACCGCGCTAGCGCATAGGGTTTTATCCTGGCTCAGGAAATCTATCAGATAATTGCTGGCAGGTTTGGGTGAAGCGCATATGGAGTTTCCGAGTGCGGTAAATCCCTCTTGAAATAACTTCAAACTCCAAACTCCATAAATTATCATGTTGTCTAAATGCATACATTGCATATGCGATGTGATGATAAAACAGATCCAAACTGATCAAGGCATAAGCCATTATTATTAGGATTTTCATCATCATTATTATTATGACTATATCAGTGTTATTGTTATCATCATCATCATCATCATCGTTGTTATTCTTGTTGTTCGTTTTCTTTTTCTTTTTCTTATCATCATCATCATCCATCCATCATCTTATTACTATTATTATTATTATTAAAGTTTAAAGCCCAGTCGACTAGTCACAAAACCATATCAGAACTGTAACCATCTCTGACAAAAAACACACTCATACATCTAAGCACACATCGACGACCCTGGAAAAAAAAGAACCTGAAGCGCTAAGGAACCAGAAAAAAATCACGAAAAAAAGAATCAGAACGCGTATTTAATACAAGCCGACGAGACAGGCGCAAATTTTCGGCCAAGTTTTTCAAGTGTAAACGTAAGATCACAAACGAACAAACACAAATACAAAAATTAGGAGAAAAAGACTGAAACTTCCCTGCTGCTTCGTCCAGTCCAGTTTTCTCCCACTGGATGAAGCAGCAGGGAAATATTAATTTTTTTCCTAATTTTTGTATTTGGTGTTTATTCGTTTATAGTTGGACGAAAATTTGCGCTCGTCTTGTCTGGTTGTATTGAATACGAGTTCTGATTCTATTGTCGTGTTTTTCCTGGTTCCTGTTTGCTTGAACGCGGGAAGTTGTACTTGTTCTGAGCCCTAAGCCTGTGCCTAAACCCAACACGCCGTTAAGGCTTTAGGGGTTTGTCTAATGAAATATGGGGCTGAAGATATTATTGTCTATACTTGTACCAAACGGTCATTGACAAGAGTCGTAGTCAAGTGGGTCAATTTCGGACTTCAGTCGGAAGGTCTAGGTTCAATCTTGTCCTGTACCTCCTGCTGGTTGGTTAACCCTTTGACTCCTGCAGCTTATCCACCAGTTTCCTGTAGGAAGCAGAAAGCTGGTGGATAGAGTGAGGGAGTCAAAGAGTTAAGTCTGTGCTTTGCTAGAATGTTTGTGACACAAGAGGATCATTCATAAGGAAGATTAGGAAAAGACAAGCAACATTTATAGGCCATGTTATGAGGAAAGGGGAACTGGAGCACCTGGTCACAACAGGAAAGCTGGAGGGAAAGAGGGCACCAGGTAGTTCCAGGGAAAAAATATTGAACGGACTTGCAGAGTGGCTGAAGACAGAGAGGGTGGAAGACGTGCTTGCGGCAACAAGGGATAGATGCATATGGAGGGCCATGATCGCCAACGCCATGTGGAAGGCACTTGATGATGATGATGATGATAGAATGCTTGACTATGCAGGCTGCTGATGGACAGGGTGCAGGGAGTCAAAGGGTTAAAGATAGAGATTTTTCCCATCCCCCAGGTCAACACAAGTGCAGACATGACAATGCCCAAATTCCCTTCAGGTATATACACATGCAGAACATCAAACACACATATAAGTCATGTCAGCGCCCGGTAGCTTATGGAAACATGTAAACACCTGGCAATTACACGTCCACCAAAGACGGAGTATGCAGACTACGTAGCAACATAGCGCCCGCACAGTGTGGGCAAGAGGACGTGCATTCAAAGAAAATCGGAACGCTATACACAATAAACCGTTATGAAGCAAACTTAAGGTTTTATAGGTCAGATAGCACTTGAAGCAATGAACGAAAGTGACAGCAGTAACCATTGTTTTTCCTACATCTTCTCCCCCCCCCCCCCCCTCTCTGTCTCTCTGTCTCTCATGGATGACACCTGTCCACCTTTTACCTGTTGTTCCTAGTCAGATCACGCTTGACTGATTTTTCTCCTGCACTCACACTGGTCTCATTGTGCCCGGCATTGTTCGCTCTTTTCCTGATTTAATTTAATTTAATCAAGACAAACATCCTCCTTTCCCCTTGACATGAGGTACTAGTTTTCACCTTGTGTGTGTCTCAGGTGTTCTGTCTGTCTCTGTCACACACACACACACACACACACACACAAACACACACACACACACACACACACACACACACACACACACACACACTCACAGCACATACACACACACACACACTCGCACACACACATACACACACACGCACACATACAACACACACACACACACTCACCACACACACACATACACACACGCACACACACACATACATACGTTAAATTGTTTGATGTTACCTTATATGATACAATGCCTTCATGATTTCATAGATTCATTCACCCATAGACACCTCTTTATCTTATTTGTTTAATTTTCTTTTGTCTAAAAGCACGTATTGAATAGACATTAAAAGAAAACGAAATAACGAAAACACACACACACACACCCCACACACACACACACACACACACACCACACACACACACACACACACACACACACACACACACACACACATACAGACACGACACACAACACACACATACACACATACACACACATACACACACACACACACACACACACACACACACACACACACACACACACACACACACACACACACACACACGTATGCATGCATAAGCGCACTCACACGCAAGTACCTTTACATCACTGGATTTTGTTTCGGAGTTTATTCAAGAAGTATTTGTGGCACTGGGATATTTCCAGAAGTTTTTCATCCAGATCTGCCAGTAATTATCTGCCAGACTCCTTGAACCTGCGCAAAGCCACACGAAAGTCCTGAAATTATGGGGACTTGGTGTGGTCTGTGTGTGTGTGAAGACTGAACCCTGAACTACTAAACTAACACCATCAGAATGATTCGAGCATTAAGATGATGGTGATCATCATTATGTGCTCTGCATGGCGTTGGCGATCATGGCCCTCTATATCTAAGCATCTATCCCTGTCACCACAAGCACATCTTCCACCCTCTGTCCTCAGCCACCCTGCAAGTCCATCCAATATTTTCTCCCTGGTTTGCCTAGTGCTCTCTTTCCCTCCAGCTTTCCTGTTGTGACCAGGTGCCCTAATTCCCCTTTCCTCATAAAATGGCCAATAAATGTTGCTTGTCTTTTCCAAATCTTCCTTATGACTGATCTATCAAGACTGTCTCGTTTTTTGTTGTTGTTGTTGGTTTTGTTGTTGCTGTTGTTTTTGCTGTCTAATGGAACTCTCAACATTCTTCTTGCATTATGATGCACAGCTGAAAGCTTAGTTTTTTATTCTGAGGGCTGGCTGATACCTAGAGTTACGAACTCTCTCTCTCTTCTCCTCTCTCTCTCTCTCTATCTCTCTCTATATATATATATATTATATATATACATATGTATACATATCTTGTTGCATGCATACATATTGATTCATGCATGCATGCATTATATATATATATATATAAGCTCCATAGAGAGGGCTATATATATTGATGCATGCACACACACACACACACGTATATATATATATATATAATAATATATAATGATATACATATATATACATATATACATGCATACATACATATATATATAACCCTGTCTATGAAGTTTGCAGTCTGGAGTTTGTTCAGAGAGGTTCATCCCCCTTGCACAATTCCTTACGCGTTGCATTGCAGAAATTCCCTATGAGCCTGTGCAAAACCCATGACTGGCAAGGTCTTGAAATGTGGATGGGGAGCAGAAGGGACCTGTGAAATACTAAGCTGACGGCCACCGGAATGGTGGAAATATTAAGACGGGCAGCAAACAGACCAGTTTTAATTTAATGTTGTGAGCTGGGATTGAACTAGAGATGTCGGAACTGGAGTCCACGGCGTGAAGAACCAACCAGGCTTGTGTATAATATATAAGCCAGCCCACTATAAACACTGTGGCCCATGTGAGAGTCGAACCCACGACCCACGCATTATCAGCATGACACTTTAGCCAACTGACCTATGTTCACAAAGGACACACACGTAAGTCCAAAGGACCTCTGACCGGAAAGTTGTGGGTTTGAATCCCCGTCAGCCCTGTCAAAATCTTTGTGAGATTTTTCAGCCTCAGTCAGCTCCTGTCCATAATTAAGTGTGCTATGGGCTCATTTGGGAAAACTGGGACCAGAGGGTATCGCTCGAATTTTTCTGACCAATACCGCAGGTGTCTATATCTCTCGGGCCTGATTGGTGCCAGGATATAATATATCATAATATTATTATGATAGTAAGCGTAGAGTACAGCCCTGTCATGCAGTCTCAATCTTCCAGAATGGAACTCCATAACATCATTGTTATCATCTCCACTGTCATGATCATTATACCATTACAAAAATTGTCCCAGCTTCTGTGGCCATTACGATAGCGTAGAAAATGGGACTGACAGAAAAACAAACAAACAAACAAACAAACAAACAAAACAAACAAACAAACAAACAAAAAACGGTATGCACAAATGAAACTAAGTGTCATGATCATTAAAAAAAAAAAGACATGCATACATAGCGTGTTGTTGGAATTTATTATTTTTTTAGGATCATCGTACTCAGGGAGGTTACCTGTGTTCTCACCTTTTTTCCCCGACCCATTTTGTACGCCATCTTAATGGCCACAGAAGCTGGCACAGTTTTTACAATGCCATGATGATGGTGTTGATGAGGATGATAATCATGATGCTATGAAGTTCCATCTAGGATTGAGACTGCGTGACAGGTCTGTACTCTACCCTTACTATCATAATATATCCTGGCGTCAACCAGGCCCGAGATATACAGACACCTGCGGTGCTGGTCAGAAGATTTGAGCGACACCCTCAATGATGTATCCATGAAGAGTATGAGAATCGACTGTATGGTTCCAGTTTTCCCAATGAGCCCATAGCACGCCCGACTCTGGGTAGAAGCCTGTTCGAGCCGAAAAATCCTACAATGATATAGTTTTGAAGGGACTGATGGGGATTCGAACCCACAACCTTCCAGTCGGTAGTCCGTTGTGTTAACCAATACATCACGGCGACTGGTGTGCTGTTAGAATTTGCTCTGGAGAGATTCAGTCGATTCTTCTTCCTCTTCTTCTTCGTATGGTGTCTACATGTACATGGTCTAGCAACATTCCATGTTAAAGGTGACTTGTTCTTTTCCCCAGTTTCTGCGGAGTTGTAGTCGGCCATTACATCCTGTGGCTCCACAGACTTGTTACCTCTGTGGAACCATGATCTTGTGGGCTGGTCAGGTTAAAGAGTGTCCCATAACCTTCCAGTGCAGGCAGTCACTGCACCAACTACCACACAGAAACAGAGGCACTGATGCAGACAGCCTCCGTGGTTCAACCTTCATAGTGTTTGTGCGTGTGTGCATGCGTGCGTCCGTGCGTGTGTGTGTGCGCGCGCGCGCGCGCGCGCGTGTGTGTGTGTGTGTGATGGTCTTTGATTTAATGTCTATTCACTAAAGTAATTTTAGATAAAAAAAATTATTTAAAAAAAAGGAGGGGGGGGGGGGGGGGTTGGAGTTGGGTGGGGATGGATAGACGAGGAGTTAAGAGGATATTTGAAAATAGTCGATTGTGATCTTGAGAAAAGATAATCCAGAAAACAACTGTCTCGAGGAGAGGTAGGTAAAACTAACAAATAACGTTACCATGATTAATGATTTAAACAAACAAACTAACAAACAAAATTAAGAAATATGTAGAATAAATGAATAAAAACCAAACTAAAAATTGACTATCCTTTAACAGTGAACAAGTAAAATAACATTTTAAAGATAATGTGCTATGGGACCTTTTGACAGGCTAACAAAAAATTCATACATCAATGATGATGAGGCAAATATGTCAGAAACTGTCTTCGTGGATAGTGTTGGAATATGTCGTTTTACCCTAACACAAGAAAGAATATGACTATGTGTTATCTTTTTTCCACACAAACATACTATATTCCTGGTGTATTATTTTGTTTTGAATGATCAAGTTTCCATCTATACATAAGGGATTGTATACTTCTGCTGGCAGGAAATTGCTTGGGTATTTTGCTAACTTCAAAGTTCATGTGACATTTATCATATTTTTTTCTGTTTTTCTTGGAACTGCTTCCAGACGTAGGTGTCCACTCGTGCAACGAGAGAGAAAGCTGTATATTGTTTGAATCTGGTGAGCTTTTTGCCCCCCGTTTGGCAGCCCTGTCAACCTTATCATTATAACTAAAAGAACTATAAGAAGGTATCCAGCAGAAAGTACATGTAATATCATTGCCTCTTAAGGATAAACTATGAATCAAGTAACTAATTTCCAGAATAATTTCTGACCTTGTGTGTAATTTTGATAATTCAAAAGTCTGAAGTACTGATTTTGAATCAACGCAAAAAAAGTATCAGACAAATTGTCCTAGGAAGACTTATCATAAAGTTTAAAGCCATTAATATTGCAAAGAGTTCAGCTGTAAAGACAGATTTATCAAATCCTATATAGAAAGATTTCTCAATTTTGAGTGCAGATATTAAAAACGCTGAGCCTGCTTTTCTTTCAGTGATTGATCCATCAGTGTAAATTTTCAAGTGATTGGAATAAAAGTGTTCTATATGACATTTAACCTGACTTGCCAGTAAATTTTTATTTTAAATTAATGTGGCATATGTCAAATCGTGCACTTCGGAGTTCCCAACTGGGTACCGGCCAAAAGGAAGGTCTTACAGATACAGGATCTACTTCTAGATCAATTCCTGAGCCTTTCATGACTGTGTGTGTGTGTGTGTGTGTGTGTGTGTGTGTGTGTGAGTGTGTGTGTGCGCGCGTGTATGTGTGCGTGTGTTTGTGTGTGTGTGTGTGTGTGTGTGTCTGCGTGTGTGTGTGTGCGTGTGTGAGTGTGTGTATATATGTGTGCGTGTGTGTGTGTATGCGTGTATGCGTATGTATGCATTTGTGTGAGCGTGCGTACGTGCGTATGTGTGTGTGTGCGTGTGTGTTGTGTGTGTGTGTGTGCGTGTGTGTGTGTGTGTGTGTGTGTGTGTGTGTGTGTGTTCGCACGTGCACGTGTGTGTATCCAGGCGCTTGGCACCTGCTCACCTTCAACCTGTCGCATCATGTCAATTCACGCCTGACTGATTTTCTCCTGAAATGACATTGTGCGTGGCAGACTGCGTCCTCCCTTAATTAATGTGATATAAACAAGACAAACATTCCGCTCTCCCCGCTATACGCTGCATTGGTTTTCAACTTATCTGTACTCCCCCGCCCCCAGAATTTGTTACGCTGTAATTTTTCACACAAAGATTCGTCTGTTCTAACACAAAGACTCCTCTGTTTTCGATTTGACCACAGACATGGACAGGGAGACAGGCAACAAGATCTGCTGAACTCTGTTGCGTCGTCAATGCGCTGCTTGGTTAGTTTGAAAGAGCCATGGGTTCAACAGCTGGTATTTCAAGTTCAATCCCAAACCGTAACATTAACCATTGGCCTGTTCGCTACCCATCTTAACCCTTTGACTTCCGCATCCTGTCCACCAGCATCCTGCTTTGCCAACCATGCTAGTAAAGCAAAACTTAACCCTTTGACTCCCTCACTCTATCCACCAGCTTCCTGCAGGAAGCTGGTGGATTGGGTGAGGGAGTCAAAGGGTGCTGGAAGCTGGTGGATTGGGTGAGGGAGTCAAAGGGTTCAGTTTTTGCGGTTGGTAGATGGAGTGCGGGAGTCAAAGGGTTAATGTTTGCATCAGATTGGTGGTGTCAGCTTAGTATTTCATAGGTTCTTAACCATTTTCTTCCCCCTTGGGGATGCTGGGAGCTCTTTCAGTATAAACAGTATCCCCACCTTCTGGAAATTCTTGCTAAAATTTCCTCGTTTCTGTCACTCTCTTTGTTTCTGCTTTATTCCTTTGCTTTCTGTCATTTCTACCTATCACTTTCTGCCTTAATGGTCCATTCACCTGCATGTCTTCGATAAAGTCTTAACTGCTTTTTCTTAAGATGGATAATTGGATACATGTATTAACTGAATTTTGGGCTGTAGGGAAATGAGATATTCAGAAGCAATTTTAGGTGATTTAGGCCCGTTCTTATATATGCTTTAGTGTCCTTAGTTATGCTTACATTTGTATTGAGGTATGTTTTTAAAATTCGCTGTGTGAGAATATGGACGGAATGGTCATTGCCAGGGATATATCCTTAGATTATGTGCGCGAATGTATTGATACGTGTACTTAATTTTCTTTTCCTGTTGAAGTGTGTGTTTGCATTGAAATGGTTATAGCCCTGACATGGCTGTACGCAGTCAACCCACAATGCCTGTGTTATAAGCATGGCGGCCATCCACTGGGCCAATAGGCCACAATGTTAAGACTGGACAGAAGAGGGCCAGATGAATGTAGCGCACCCCAGGTTCGCTAAGTTGCCAATCCACGTATCTATGTCTATGGATTTGACAAAGTGCATACCAGCTGACAAGCTTTCGGTGCATTTGTTAAATGGCTGCCAACTGTTCCCTGCAGGAAATGTTGCTGTTATTATGATGTGTTGTTATGCCAAAGAGAATGTTTCATGAAAACATGTTCTCTGCATTATAATGAAGATGCATTATACGTCACGTGATGAGTTGTTCATGGGCCATGAAGGTCATGCTGATACCATTTTTGACAAGTAGAATTGTCTCTGAAAGAAGAGGTATAGCTTACATATATAATGGGATTCCTTCATGTCTGTCTTTTAATATATAGTGGTGTTAAGACACTGACACACAAACTGTTCTGACCGTTCACCTCCACAGGACAGGGTGAAGCAGATCCCAAACAGATCGTCTGTCATCGTAAACATAATCTCAAACGGGATCAAAGGGCACCGCATTCTATCCGACAGTTCGGAGTACACCCTGATCTCTTGTAAACGGACGGCTGACATCCACCAGCCAATCAACGCTTTGCTTTGAGCAGACACCCATTTTGCAAATGGCGTCTCCTAGTAAAGCAGCGAATCTCTCTGATTCAGAGACAGTGTACGTGATAGAGTTGTATCAAGTTAATGATATTGTTTGGAACAGCCAAAAGCAAAGATCATGAAAACAAACATCATTGGGACAAGGGTTCCAACGCCTTTTCTTCTGAGTGTGATAAACAGAACAGTGAAACTCGCAATGACCTTCACCTCACAACCCTTTCAGAAGTATCGTGTAGCACTCCGTCCGTTCCACACGGACAGGTCTGACGGCACTGGTTCAGACGGTTCTCCTCAACTGTACGGGCAAAACGGCTGTGTGTGTCAGCTGCTTTAACCCTTTGACTCCCGCACCCTGTCCACCAGCATCCTGCATTGTCAACCGTGCTACCAAAGCAAACATTTAACCCTTTGACTCCCCACTCTTTCTAGAAGCTTGTTGAAATGGTATGGGAGGCAACGGGTTAAGTTTTTGCAGTTAGTAGATAGGGTGCGGGAGTCAAAGGGTTAAAGGGATTTGTGACAGTTGACCTTCTTGCAAATAATGCACAAATTACTTGGCCTGGGGTCGAAGTGGTTAAGGAATGGATTACTGTCACGGAGGTCGTGGATTCGAGCCTCCATCATTCCCAAATATTTACTGTAGGACTGTTTGGTCCTGCCTGGCTTCTACCCACAGTAAAGTGTGATATGAGCTCGTTGGCAAAATCGGGTCCAAACTGTCGATCTGATCCATTTTACGGATGCGTCATTGAGGGTATTATTCATATTTTTCTATCAACACCGCAGGTGTCTATCTTTCAGGCCTGGTTGACGCAAAGCATATTATGAAAGTAAATGAAAAGTACAGCTCTGTCACGCAGTCTAAATCCAAAAAATGGAGCTTTCTAGCATCATCATTATTATCCCCATTGTATCATCATAATAGCACAGTGCAAAATGTCTCAGATTCTATGGCCCTTCATGATACCTACTGTCATAGTGACCTCAGTGTCGGTGTCTGGTGGTGTGTTGGAGAGGCAAAATGAACGTGTAGGTAGTCACACAAAAGTAGTGCAGAAGATGGATCAGAATAAAAGCGTAAAACAAAAAAAGACAAACAAGCAAATAAAACACACACAGATGAAACAATTGAGACATAGAGAGGTACATGGACTGGCAACTTAGCGAACCTGGGGTGCGCAACATTAAGCTGGTCGTCTTTCCGTCCAGGGTAAAAACATTGTGGCCAGTAGTGCCAATACAATGTTGAGGAATATAACTGTCTCCATGAAATAGCGAATCATTTGGGGTTTTTTATGCGGATTCTTTTATGTGCGTTTTTCATCTGTTCGTTGTTATGTTTTAACATAAATTTTAAAAGTACCCACCCTTTGTACGTCTTGAAATGAAAAATAAACAAATTTAATAATTCTGGAATCTTCGGTAAAGTTTGTTCTGCAGTTTAGAATTAGGACAAATTTTGAATCAAGTGGTAATATTGTACCTTCTTTTATAAAAAAAAAAGAACTTCTACTCTCATAATGATTACTTTGACAAAATGTGAAATCCAACGTATATCAGTGATTTTAAAAGCACTTTGAATAATATACCTTCCCATGGAAGCCGAACAAATATATCACTCTGTAATTAAATGTCATAACAACGTTCAAATCAAATTTTACTAAAAGACCGTATTCTTTATGGAAACTGCATCAGCAGTTTTGGCATTAAATATCCTGAAAAAATGAAATGTCGAGTTTCACTGAAGACAGACTGCTGTAGTCTCTACACTGCTTTCAAGATAATGACACTAAGACATGTATGTATACCATGTTGTGTCACAATATAGGATGTTACGGATGAAAGTCAGTCTGCCGTCTAGGGAAGAGTTTGCTGTCCTTATAAAGCGTTTGAAGTTTGTTTGGAGTTTGTTTGAAGTTTGTTTGGAGTTAATTCAAGAAGGATTCATTGCACTCAGGCAATTCCATATTTATTCCACCCATATCTGCCAGCAGTTATCTGGCAGACTCGCTGGGCCTTCGCAAAACCCTACGTGCTGGCAAGGTCTTGAAATGAGGAAGGGTGGGGGCGGGAGAAAGAACCACCAGAATGATGGAACCATTAATTAGCCTTTTGACTCCGGCAGCTCCCGCACCTACCCATCAACTGCAAAAACAACCGTTTTCCTGCAGGCAGCTGGTGGATAGGGTGAGGGAATCAAACTGTCACTTTTTTGCTTTGCTAGCATAGTTGGCAATACAGGATGCTGGTGGACAGGGATACATAGTTGGCAATACAGGATGCTGGTGGACAGGGATACATAGTTGGCAATGCAGGATGCTGGTGGACAGGGATACATAGTTGGCAATGCAGGATGCTGGTGGACAGGGATACATAGTTGGCAATGCAAGATGCTGGTGGACAGGGATACATAGTTGGCAATGCAGGATGCTGGTGGACAGGGATACATAGTTGGCAATGCAGGATGCTGGTGGACAGGGTTACATAGTTGGCAATGCAGGATGCTGGTGGACAGGGTTACATAGTTGGCAATGCAGGATGCTGGTGGACAGGGTTACATAGTTGGCAATGCAGGATGCTGGTGGACAGGGATACATAGTTGGCAATGCAGGATGCTGGTGGACAGGGTTACATAGTTGGCAATGCAGGATGCTGGTGGACAGGGATACATAGTTGGCAATGCAGGATGCTGGTGGACAGGGATACATAGTTGGCAATGCAGGATGCTGGTGGACAGGGATACATAGTTGGCAATGCAGGATGCTGGTGGACAGGGATACATAGTTGGCAATGCAGGATGCTGGTGGACAGGGATACATAGTTGGCAATGCAGGATGCTGGTGAACAGGGATACATAGTTGGCAATGCAGGATGCTGGTGGACAGGGATACATAGTTGGCAATGCAGGATGCTGGTGGACAGGGATACATAGTTGGCAATGCAGGATGCTGGTGGACAGGGATACATAGTTGGCAATGCAGGATGCTGGTGGACAGGGATACATAGTTGGCAATGCAGGATGCTGGTGGACAGGGATACATAGTTGGCAATGCAGGATGCTGGTGGACAGGGATACATAGTTGGCATGCAGGATGCTGTGACAGGGATGCGAGAGTCAAGGATTAAGATAGCGTATAGGCCAGATTTCAATGTTGCCAGTTGGGATTGAACTCGAGATATCAGATCTTGAGTTCGCGGCTGTATCAAACGAATCAACCAGCCCGGGTTAAACCCTCTCTTGTCCATGCTAGTATTCCCGCTGGCTGATGTACATGCTGTTTTCATGAATTATGTACATTTAGCGTAACGTTCTGTAAGTCCAATTTATAGAGAAGAAAAGATTAAGGTAATCTTGTCTGACCCTATGTCACACGTTCTTCTTGAATTGCCTACACTTTGGTTTTTAGCTTTTATTTTTTCTAGAAACATGTTTTTTGTTAATTTTAATTTAACGATCCGTTCGTCATCATCATGGTGTGCCATGACGCGTGACGTTGGTGACCATGGCCCTCCATACAAATCTTTCTTTTGTCACTGCAAGTACATCTCCTGTTTTTTCCGCCCCCATCTATTCCACAACACCGTCTAAGATTTTCTCCCTGGTTATACCCGGTGCTCTGTTTCCCTCTAGCTTTCCTATTGTCACTCATCACCATCATCATCATCATCACCATCATCATCACCATCATCATCATCATCATCACCATCATCATCATCATCATCATCATCATCATCATCATCATCATCATCATCATCACCATCATCATCACCATCATCATCACCATCATCATCATCATCATCACCATCATCATCATCATCATCATCATCATCACCATCATCATCATCATCAGGTGCCTTGCCGCTAATCGTCACTAGGTGCTCAAATTTCTCTTGTCTCATGAAATGTCGCATAAATGTTGCTTGTCTTTCCCTAATCTTCTTCATTGATGCTTTTTGTGTGCTTGCTTCTTTCAAGACTGGTTACGTCTGTTAGAGAAAGTGTTAGCAGAACTCGCTATTGTGCTCCTTTGAATTTACTGACCTTGTCCATTGTGTAGTCACTCTGACTGCTTTATCTTCAGATTAACCGGCGTTAGGTATAATTTAGTTTAATGTACGATTCGGTTTAATTTAGTATTCAACTTTGATCTCACGTCAGCCTTACGTAAAGCATACTTGTCAGGTTTGACTAATATGGCGCCCGAGTGAGGAAACCCAACAATGACTTCTTTCGCTGAAAAAACACGGAGTTCAGGGCATGGGAACATTTTCACACAATTTATGATTTCACTTTGATCTCATTAATGTCTCAACTCTTACCATAATATATGGGGAACAGAATGGGAAAGGTCACTTCTTTCCTCCAGAACAGAATGACTGTTGTAGAACATTCTTACTCCAGGGATAGATGTAAGGTCCACCTGTTACCAGAGTAGTAAGAAACTGGGAAAGAGCCGGACAGCAGAAGGTCCTCAGAGGAGAAACCCCCGTCAAGCAAGTGTTACGGCCCTTAACTCCTGACACTCTAAGGGTACTGGATGCCCCTCTGCTGTCGCCATTTTTCTAAAAAAATAGAAGTTAATCTGCACCTGAGTTTGAATCCTCACATCTAGGGTGGTCAGACGTCTCAAGATCAAGTCACTCTTCGTGACGTATGTCTTAACCATTTAGCTATCGGACAGCGGCAACATACAGAGAATGGCGACTGCACGATTTCATCAGAATTTTTTTTTACAATGCGATGATGATGATGATGATAATGATGATGATGATGATGATGATGATGTCGATGAGGATGATAACCATGATGCTATGAAGTTCCATCTAAAACTGAGACTGCGTGACAGGGCTGTACTCTACGCTTACTATCATAATATATCCTGGCCTTAACCAGGCCCGAGAGATACAGACACCTGCGGTGCTGGTCAGAAGATTTGAGCAAACGCTTAGTGACGCCGCATCCGTGAAGTGGATGAGACTCGACTGTGTGGTCCCAGTCTTCCCAATGAGCCCATAGCACGCCCAGCTCTGGGTTGGAGCCGGTTAGAGCCGAAAAATCCCACACTGATATAGTTTTGAAGGTAGTAATGGGATTCGAACCCACAACCTTCCAGTTTGTAGTCCGTTGCGTTAATCACTACTTCACGGCGACTGGTTCTCATTAGAATTATTGTTGATTTGATCAACAACCAGAGCCAGAGCTTGATCAAACTGTCAACTTTG
>JAPXFY010000034.1:11022602-11032602 GCA_030674185.1 Monoplex corrugatus
CATAAAATCCTAACCTCACTCAACCCTCCCCTCTGCAGCCTGTCTCCGCTCGGAGGGAATCACATGGTTATAATAAATAATTGTATGCTATGCTCTCTATAATTTTCCATTGCTTTTATTCTTGCTTTTATTGCTTTTATTCTTTCTCCCCATTTATAGCCATGCGTGTGTGTGTGGTGGTGGTCTTTGATTTAATGTCTATTCACTAAAGTGATTTTAGACCAAAAAAAAAAAAAAAAAAAAAAAAAAAAAAAAAAAAAAAAAAACCAACAACAAACAAACTTGCAAAAGGTTAATCTTCAGGGAAAAAAAAATGAACCAGAAAAACAAGACAAGAAAGAAAAATTCACAAATGACGTTATCATAATTAACGATTGAAACAGTAAAATTAGCTAACCATAACACTGAACATGAGAAGTAACGGCACGTTAAATATATTTCGCTATCGGACTTTTTGACAGGCTAACAAAAAAATCATATGTTAAGGATGGTGAGGCAAATATGTCAGAAACTGTCTTCGTTGCTAATGTAGGTATATGTTGTTTTACCCGAACGCATGAAAGAATATGACTGTGTTATCTTCTTTCCACACAGGCACACTACATTCCTGGTGTATTTTGTTTTGAATGCATCAAGTTTCCACCTATACATAAGGGATTGTATACTTCTGCTGGCAAGGAATCGCTTAGGTGTTTTGCTAATTTCATAATTCATATAACATTTTTCATACTTTTTCTGTTTATCTTGAAACTGCTTCCATACGTAGGCGTCCATTAAGGTATAACACTCATGCAATGAGAGGGAAAGTTGTATATGATTTGAATCTGGTGAGCTCTTTGCCCCCCGTTTGGCAGCCCTATCAACCATATCATTGTAATGAAAAGAACTATGAGATGGTATCCAGCAGAAAGTAATATCAGTGCCTCTTAAGGATAAACTATTAATCAAGTGAGTAATTTCCAATATCATTTCAGATCTTGTTTGTAATTTTGATAATTCAAGAGCTTGAAGTACAGATTTTGAATCAACGCAAAAAAGTATCTGGGGAATTGTCCTAGGAAGATTTATCATACAATTCAAAGCCATTAAGATTGCAAAGAGTTCTGCAGTAAAGATAGATTTATAAAGTCCTATATAGAAAGATTTCTCAATTTTGAGAGCAGGTATTAAAAACGCTGAACCTGCTTGTCTTTCAATTATTGAACCATCAGTGTAAACTTTCAAGTGATCGGAATAAAAGTCTTCTATATTGCGTGTGTGTGTGTGTGTGTGTGTGTGTGTGTGTGTGTCTGTGTGTGTGCGTGCGTGTGTGTGCGTGCGTGCGTGCCTGCGTGTGTGTCTGCTTCAGCGCTTAGATTTGATTTTATCAAGATTTTGCGCTATATAAATATTGTAATTATGTAATTATTATGTACGCGTGTGCGTGTTGTATTAAATTTCAGCTGCTGTTAAGGCTTTGAATAATTTTGCGATTTTTCATTAAACCGATGGGTTTCATTCATAACGTGTTCCTTATGATTATTTCCACGTTGAGTCATATATATTTCAATATACATCTATATGTATGTGTGTGCGCGCGCGCGCGTGTGTGTGTGTGTGTGTGTGCGTGTGTGTGTGTGTGTGTGTGTGTGTGTGTGTGTGTGTGTGTGTGTGTGTGTGTGTGTGTGTGTGTGTGTGTGTGTGTGTGTGTGTGTGTGTGTGAGGCAAAAAGAGAGAGAAGGGAAGTGGGAGAGAGACAGACTGTCTGTCTATCTGTCTGTGTGCATCTGTGTGTGTGTGTGTGTGTGTGTGTGTGTGTGTGTGTGTGTGGCGTGTGTGTGTGTGTGTGTGCGTGTGTGTGTGTGTGTGTCTGTGTCTGTGTGTGTGTGTGTGTGTGTGTGTGTGTGTGTGTGTGTGTGTGTGTGTGTGTGTGTGTGACTGTGGTTTTTTTTCTTTTTCTTTTTTCTCTCTTTTAAATCACAAATCTAAGCATACTTCTCGAGCTTTAATCGTAATGAGATTGTTCTGATTACTTCCAAATTTATTTGCATATATCTTTATCACTTCAATACAACTATATACCAAACCGACAATGAATGGTTTGTGATGATAATGACAATGAATGGTTTGTGATGATAATGACAATGAATGGTTTGTGATGATAATGACAATGAATGGTTTGTGATGATGATGAGTGCATGCGTGTATGTACGTATGTTTATTGGATGTAGATCTATATATATCATCATCATCATCATATACCCTGCCATATGGCATTGGCGATCATGACCTTCCATACTAATCTATCCCTTGTCACTGCAGATACGTACATCTCCCACCCTCTCTGTCTTCATCCACTCCGCAAGTCCGTCCAATATGTTCTCCCTAGGTCTACCTGGTGCTAGTTTTCCCTCCAGCTTTTCTGTTGTGACTAGGTGCTCTAATTTCTCTTGCCTCATAATGTATGCTATGAATGTTGCTTGTCCTTTCCTAATCTTCGTCACTAGGTTACTTTTTGTGTTTGTGTTTCAAGACCATCTCGTTTGTTTTCTTTGCTGTCCATGGAACTCTTAACATTCTTCTTAGAAACCACATTTCGGCTGCCTCAATTTTGTTCTGACTTTGCGTGTTGACTTTCCACACGTCACATTTGTACAACTGTATCGGTTCTATAAAACACTGAAGAACTCTCTTCCTGATGCCAATCCTGCTGGCTATTTCTAATGTGCATCTGCAATCTGGTGAGATGACTGTTCCCAGATGTTTTAATTATCAACTTGTCTCAATGTTGTGCCATTTGCTGTTACTCTGCGTGAGAGGATTTCTCGTTTTCTTTCTTTCTTTTTACTGATTGCCATGACTTCAGTCTTCTTGCTATTTAGCTCCAGCCCTTTATTTCTGCTTTTTATTTCAGTTATACTCACAAGATTTTGTAGGTCTTTTTCCTTTTCTGCAATTAGAACCGTGTCATCTGTGTAACAAAGATTGTTTAACACTTTTTTCCAATCTTTACCCCAGGGCATCCTTCTATGTTTTTCATGATGGTCTTGCTATAGAGTGAAAACAAATCTGGAGACAGGACACAACCCTACCCCTACCTACCTATTTTATAATTTGAAAAAGAGCTTATATCATTTCCTACCCTCATTGCTGCTGTTTGTTCCAAATACATATTCCTTATCATTCTTTGATAAACGCACGCTACGCACGCACACACACACACACACACACACACACACACACACACACACACACACACACACACACACACACACACACACAACATATATATATATAATTATATATAATATAAATATACATATATATAAAATATACATATATATTATACTATATATATATATACATATATATAAAGACATATATCTACAACACACACATATATATATATATGTATATATACATATGTGTATATATATATATATATACATATATATATATACATATATATATACACACACACACACATAGAGAGAGATGTGCATGTGTATGTGTGAGTGTGTGTGTGTGCGTATTATGTGTGTGTGGTGTGTGCGTGTGTGTGTTGTCTATATGTGTGGCGCGTGTGCTGTCTACCTTGTTGTGACGATGGTAAGAAGCTTTAAAATTGTAATCCTGCCTGTGTGTGTACAAAATTAAAACACATTAGTTGCGCACTTGCACACACATACACACCCACTAATCTATCTTCTCTCGTTTTTACACAACACTACACACACACTCCGTGTTGTCGCATCTACACACACAACACACACATCACCCACACACACACACACACCTACCACACACACACACACACACACACACATACACAACACACACACACACACAACACACACACACACACACACACACACACACACACACACACTCCTCCCCTTGCCCCACTCATACCAAATCAAAACAGCATTAATTAATCAAATAATACGCAAGAACTCGGGCCAACGTTTTCCGCCGGGAACGACCATAAACGTTTTTAAAGAATAAAAAAAGGAGGGGGGGGGGGGGGGGAGGGGGAGTAGAATACACAAAAAGACAAAACGCGCGAGACACCAAGTGTCTAAACACCGAAAACATTCATACTTAACCTTCTATGGTGTTTCATTGGCCGACCTTCACGGATGTCTAGAAGGGAGATAAACTTAAATCATCTCCCTGCACTCTATGACAGGCAGGAGCATCACATGACATTGAAAGGAACACGACAACAAACATACTGGACTCTGAACGAGTCAGTCTGGCGAAGTGGTTAGCGCTACGTGTTGGTAACAGGGAGGTTCTGGGTTCGAATTCTGCCAGATACACATACATACAGCACACACACACACACACACACACCACGCACGCACGCACGCACGCACGGACGACACACACACACACACATGCAGTTAACGCGTGTACCCAATTATCAGTTGTAATATAAAGCATGAAAGAACACACACAGGTGAATGGATCAGCACGACAGAAAACGACAGGAGGAGACAACAAAGGAACAAGGAACAAGGCACAAACAAAGAGAGGGACAAAAACCGGAAATTTCTAGCACAATTTCCAGAATGTGGGAATACTGTTTATACTGAGAGAGTCCCTGGCATCCCCACGGGGGAACTTACTTACTTTCTTCTTACTTCTTACTTACTTACTTACTTACTCACTCCTTATTTTGCTTGCTTGCTTGCTTACTTGCTTGCTTACTTGCTTGTTTATTTAGGTACTTGCTTGCTTACTAATATTCTTCTTTTAGCTTACTTACTTTTATTTACTTACTGCTTGGCTTCTTGCTTGCTTGATTACTTACTTTTAGTTTCTTGCCTGCTTGCTTGCACTACTTACTTACTTACTTATTTGCTTACTTACTCTTACTTACTTGCTTGCTTACTGTTACTTATTTGCTTATTACTTACTTGCTTGCTTATTTGCTTGCTTACTTATTTGCTTACTTGCTTGCTTACTTTTACTTATTTGCTTACTTACTTACTTAACTTATTTACTTGCTTGCTTGCTTATTTGCTTGCTTGCTTGCTTACTTACTTGCTTAGCTTACTTACTTACTTGCTTGCTTGCTTGTTTGCTTACTTGCTTGCTTGCTTACTTACATGTACGTTTACTTATTTGCTTGCTTACTTACTTACTTGCTTACTTACTTACTTGCTTACTTGTTTACTTGCTTACTTGCTTACTTGCTTACTTACTTACTTGCTTAGCTTACTTACTTGTTTGCTTGCTTGCTTGCTTATTTACTTACTTGATTACTTATTTTTACTTACTTGTTTGCTTACTTGCTTGCTTGCTTACTTGCTTGCTTGCCCACTTGTCTGCTTGCTTGTTTGCTTACTTGCCTACTTGCCTACTTACTTACTTACTTCTTACTTACTGCTTATTATGCCACTGACATGTGGCCAGCAACGAAGATCCGCCTCTCCTGTCTGTTCTGGGCCGATCTATGTGCGGTACCCCTTGAGTTGTCCGTATGCCATTCGTCACAGGATGTTCTTGGGTCTCTTCTCTTGCGTTCCCCTTCTTGCAGAGGATGGCAGTCCGGATGATGTTGTCCTGCTGTCTTCGGATGATGTGTCCAATCCATCTCCATCTGATTCCGTGATAATAAAACATGCTTTGTTCTGTTCTGACTTTTATCGGTCATTAAAGGAGTGTTCTTCTGATGCCTTCATGGACTGTAGTTTCCCTTCTGTACGAGTTTCTTGAAGCAAAACCTGGCTTGTCCGTGTATGACTGGTTTTGATTATTTTTGTTTTGTTTCTCTCTCTCTCTCTCTCTGTCTTGCCTCTCTCTGTCTCTCTGTGTGTCTCTTTCTCTCTTTCTCTCTCTCTGTCTCTGTCTGTCTGTGTCTGTCTGTCTTGTCTGTCTCTGCTCTCTCGCTCTCTTTTTTTTCTCTTTCCCTCTGTCTGAGTGGGGGGAACGGGGAGATCGGAAAAAAATCATCTCACTCTTCACCAACAAGACACTACCAGGCAGTGTTGAACTCAAACCTACTGATTGCATTTCGGACGTCCTAACCACCTACAGCTTTGCTATTCGCTGATGTGTAAGGGGAAGTAAGCATGAATTATCTCCCTGCTCTTCCAAACCGACAGGGACATAGCACTACACGAGACAGAGACAGAGAACAACGAACATTCTGGAATCTCTACACTCCTCCTCCCCCCAGGAGGCTTACAGGAAAAGCCTATCTCCTACCCCAATAGTAATATCAGTAGTACTACTAGTAGTAATAGTAGAAGTAGTGGTAGTAGTAGTAGTGGTAGTAGTAGTAGTAGTGGTGGTGGTGGTAATAGTAGTAGAAGTAGTGGTTGTGGTGGTAGTAGTAGTAGTAGTAGTCGTAGTCGTAGTAGCAGCAGCAGTAGTAGTGGTAGTACTAGTAATAGTAGCAGTAGTAGCAATAGCAGCAGCAGCAGTTGTAGTAGTAGTAGTGGTAGTAGCAGTAGTAGTAGTAGTAGTAGCAGCAGTTGTAGTGTTGTAGTGGTAGTATTGGTAGTAGTAGTAGTAGTAGTAGTAGCAGCAGCAGCAGCAGCAGCAGTTGTAGTAGTAGTAGTGGTAGTAGTAGTAGTAGTGGTAGTAGTAGTAGCAGAAGCAGTTGTAGTAGTAGTGGTAGTAGTAGTAGTAGCAGCAGCAGTTGTAGTAGTAGTACTAGTAATAGTAGCAGTAGTAGCAATAGCAGCAGCAGCAGTTGTAGTAGTAGTTGTAGTAGTAGTAGTAGCAGTAGTAGTGATAGTAGAAGTAGTAGTATAGTAGTGTTTAAAGCCCAGCCGACTGCTCAGGACATCGATGGCTCTGGAGAAAAGAAAACATGGAAAATTAAATACACGTGTCGTTGTATTCAGGCAAATAATCAAAGGATATGCCACTGGATTTGGCCATGCCGCCAAATTTATCATGTAGAGGACTGAAAAAGCAAACCTGAATATAAATGTGTAAACGTAACTAAGTACACAAAAACCTGCATAAAAAATGGCCTATAGTATCTAAAATTGCCACAAAGCAGTTCACATTTCATTAGAGTTATAAAAACAAATATTACAGCATCTAATCATCAATTCCAATGACAGAAGGTGTGTAAGGCTTTTTGGAAAACATACAGGTGAATGGGACCAGCAAGGCAGAAAATGACAAAGGAAGAGCTGACAGAAAGGAAAGAGCAAGTCAGAAACAAAAAGATTGACAGAAAGGAGGAAATTTCTAGCACAGGTTTCCAGAAGGTGGGGATACTATTTATATCGAAAGAGCTCTCAGCATCCCCACTGGAAGAGAATGGCCTTCAAATACAGAAACCAGAAAAAAACCACGAAAACAGAATCAGAACGCGTATTTAATACAACCAGACAAGACAGGCACAAATTTTCGGCCAACTGGCCTTTGTCAAGCGTAAACGTAAGATCACAAACGAACAGACACCAAATACAAAAATTAGGAGAAAAAAACTGAAACTTCCCTGCTGCTTCATCCAGTGGGAGAAAAGAGAGTTTAGCTGTGAAATAAGTCAGGCTTACCTGGAAGAATAAGCAGCAGTCTCGGATGAACTGGTTTGATTGATTGATTTGGTTCAGTTTTTACGTCGACACCCACCTCAGATGATATGGCCGACGGGGATAACCATCCCAGAGAAGTGGGGAAGGGGGACTTATCTAATCCTATACTAACACCACCAGAACAACAATGATGTTAAGATGGGACAGTGAGAAGGCCAGTTTAATTGTAGCGCACCCCAGGATTCGAACCCACAACCATTAGCATGTGAAACCGACGCTCAGACCAACTGAGCTATTGGGGCCCGCATCAACTGGTCCCGGATCGATGCTTTTTATCAGGGGGTGGGGAGGGGCACAGACAGAAAATAAAATAACATGTCCTAAGACGAAGCCATCAAGTGGATAAGGATCACCTAAAGCCATAGTCTGCTGCGCTCACAAAGTAGGTCTTTTGACCGTACCAAGAGATGGGGTAACCTAGACTGAAAAATGTAGAGGGCTCAAGTCAGAGTACCAGGCCTCCAAATGCCTTCTAATAAGCCATGGTACTGCGCAATACAACGTAAATTTCTATATTGCCATCTATATCAGACGAGGATGGCACTTGCCCCTTGAGGTCCCCCCCCCCCCCCCCAGAGTAGAGCAGCGCCGGGTTCTGCGCCTGAGCGGGCTGGTTGGTTATATCTCGAGTTCAATCCCAGCCCGCACCATTAAAAACTGGCCTGTTCGCTGCCCATATTAATGTTTCCATCATTATGGTGATGTCAGCTTAGTATTTCATAGGTCGCTTTCCCCCCTTCCCCATTTCAAGGTCTTGCCAGCGTATAGGGTTTTGCGCAGGCTCAGGCAGTCTGCCATTCTCTGGCAGATTTGGGTGGAGCTCGTATGAAATTGCCAGAGTTCAATGAATCCCTCTTGTTCAAACTCCAACACGATCCTAAGCGGCTCCTCCTCAGAGTTTGGCGTGCTATGGGCTCACTGGGAAGACTGTGACCACGCAGTCGAGTCTCATTCACTTCACGGATGCGTCATTGAGGGTGTTGCTCAAATCTTCTGACCAGCACCGCAGGTGTCTATATCTCTCGGGCCTGGGTTGAAGCCATGATATTACTATGATAGTAATAATTACAATAATAATTACAATATTTATATAGCGCAAAATCTTGATAGAAATCAAATCTAAGCGCTGAACAGACACATTCCGCACGCACGCACACCACACGCACACACACACACACACACACACACACACACACACACACACACCCCACACACACACACACACACACACACACCACACACACACACACACACACATGGCTATAAATAGGGAAAAAAGAAGAAAAGCAATGGAAAATTATAGAGAGCATATTATATACAATTATATATTACAATGTGATTCCACTCCGTGCGGAGACAGGCTGCAGAAGGGATTGAGTGAGGTCAGGATTTTATGCAGAGGAGAAAAGGTGAGTTTTGAGAGCGGACTTGAAGGAGACAAAAGTAGGTTGCTGACGGACTGAGAGAGGAAGTTTGTTCCAGGAGAGTGGACCAGAAACAGAGAAGGCTCGTGGACCATAGGTATTGAGCTTAGTGCGTGGAAAGCGAAAAGTCAGAGGATCGGAGGCAGAGCGGAGGGTACGTGAGGGAACATAGATCTCAAGTAGGCTTGACAGGTAATCGGGGGCTGCGTTATTGAGGCTTTTGTAGCACATGGTGTCTAGTTTGTACTGTATGCGTTTTGATACAGGGAGCCAGTGAAGTTGTGCCAGGAGAGGAGATATGTGGTCAGCTTTTTACTTTTTGAGTACAAGGCGTGCAGCATTGTTTTGAATGCGCTGTAAGATGTGAATGGTGGAGGCAGGAAGACCAGACAGGAGTGAATTGCAATAGTCAATGCGAGACATTATGAAGGAGAGAACGAGTTTTGCAGTTGTTTCGACAGAGAGATACTTCCTGATCAGGCTTATACAATGGAGGTGATAGTAGCAAGATCTGGCAGTTTGAGAAACAAAGTTGTTCATGGAGAGGGTAGAGTCAAGACAGACACCAAGGTTTTTAGCTGAATCAGAAATTGGGACTGATGTGTTACATAATGGGAGAGAAAGAGGAGGCAGCTGAGAAAGTTTCTGATGGGTGCCAGCTTCTGTCTTGTCGTCATTAAGCTGAAGTTTATTGTATGTCATCCAGTTCTTAATGTCCGAGTAACACTCAGTGGTGCGAGTCAAGAGGCGCTGTATATTGTCAGGTGAATCACTGTCTAGAAGTTGGGTGTCATCAGCATAGAAGTGGTGTTTTATAGAGTGGAAGTTGATGATGGTGGACAGGGGGAAGGTGTAAAAAGTGAAAAGAACAGGGCCAAGGACAGATCCTTGTGGAACACCACAGGTCAGGTATGCAAGTTGAGAGTAAGTGCCATTGATGAGAACAGTTTGTTTTCTGTTTGATAGATATGAAGTGAACCAGGAGAGAGCAGTGTCAGAGATGCCAAAAGTATGATGGAGTCTAGAAAGGAG
>JAPXFY010000034.1:11042602-11045102 GCA_030674185.1 Monoplex corrugatus
ATTCTCTCCTATCAAAAAGCGAGATCGTAAAAGACGATAACCCTCCATCATTCACCCAAATACACACAACACAACAAAACAAAACACACACAAAAAATGTTTATCTGATTTCACAAAAGTTTTCTGTCGTTCTTGACTTTGGGAACGCATACGCAGTCATAATTCATCAAATTCAATTTTCAGTCCAGTGTTGCATAAAGTAATAAGACAAGATATGTATGCCTTTTATTTTTATTCTCCTCTGTGCTGCGCGATAAATTAGCAATAAGATAAAACATGCTTTTATTTTATTCCGCCTCCATGTCAGGCGATAAATTAACGATTAAGTTGAACATGCTTTTCCTATTTGTTTTCGTCTCTGATTGGTGATAAATACATTGATATATGGCACAGATAGAGTGAGTTAGACATTTCGTCCTCTTCGGTTTTACGATCTAATACAACATCATAAATATTTTGTTTTTTGTATTGTTTAGTTCTCATTCTTATACTGCCGGTTTTTGTCTCACTGGTTTTCATAATCTCCCTTGAAAGGAGGAGATCGTTCCATATTGTTTTTGATTTGTCGTTTTCTTTCGTTTTTCATCTTTTTCATAATTATCTCACAAAAGGGTGATTTTTTTAAAACATATGTTTGTTTTCCATTTTTCTTTTCTTTCGTATTTTCTTCTTTCCTTTTTCTTTCTTTTTTTTAAAAATTTTTTTTTGTTTGATCTTACAAAAGATAAATATTTGTCTTTTCTTGTTTTTCTTTTGAGTTCTCCGTCCGTTTTTCTTCTTTATTTTTTCCCGCCTTCCTCTGGTACATTCCTTATTGCCTGTAAAAGAATTATCATTCAATTTTCTATATTTATTTGTTTGTTTTTGTGTGAATTGGACAGGAGATGCGTGAGGTGGCTGGTAATATAAAAATATTAAGCTAATACTTGATCGACTGACGAAGATTTATGTGTTCTGCGTCTTTCTTTCTCTCTCACGCTCACCTTCTCTGTCGGGTAGTGACCCGTTGGTCCAGTTGGTTTGAGAGCCAGGTTCATAACACAGGGGTCATGAGATGGGTGGCAGAATGGTTCAGACGTTCGCCTGCCAATAACTAAACTCGAGGTTCCAGGATTCGCTTCCCGTAGAGGCCTCGACTTTTTTCCCTCAATTTGACCGGAAAATTGGAATGAACGTCTAGTCCTTCAGAAGGGGACGAAAAACGAGTCGGGCCCGTGCGGTTTCTGGCCTGCGCATGCTAAAGATCCCACGGCAGTTGCAAATCGTGAAGAGCAGGGCATTGCCCGGCTGCCTTGGTAAAAAAAAAATCATTGTAGAGATGTTGACTTCCCAGGTCTCACCCCTTGAAGACCAGTTAGCCTTCTTGCCTTTCTGAAGTCTTGATAAAAAAGAAATGTGAATATGAATATGAATTTGAAGCGAGGGAGGGGGATGGGTTCCGCCCTCGTGGTGCTGGCCCCGGGAAAAGTTGAGGTCTCTGCCATATCACTCCCCTACGACCTCATGGTTATGGAACTATCTAGGTAGGACCTCAGGACCTGGCCAGTTCATGGGTTTATGTGCAGGCTTAAGGCTTGTGCCGTGATCATTCTGGATCTTCTCCATCACATGGCGCCAGTTAGTGCATATGGAATTCATTCCGAGCGCGGAGACGTCATCTTGAGAAAATGAAACAGAAACTGAAACTGCCATGAGTTAGACCCTTAGAAGGGCCAGGTTTTGTTGTTGTTGTTGTTGGTTGGTTGGTTGGTTGATTGTTTGGTTTGGTTTGGTTTGGTCTGGTTTGGTCTGATCTGGTCTGGTCTGGTCTAGTCTGGTCTGGTCTGGTTTGGTTTGGTTTGGTTTGGTTTGGTTTAGTTTAGTTTAGTTTAGTTTGGTTTGGTTTGGTTTGGTTTGGTTTGGTTTGGTTTGGTCTGGTTTGGTCTAGTTTGGTTTGGTTTGGTCTGGTCTGGTCTGGTCTGGTTTGGTTTTGTTCTGGTTTGGTTTGGTTTGGTTTAGTTTAGTTTGGTTTAGTTTGGTTTGGTTTGGTTTGGTTTGGTTTGGTTTGGTTTAGTTTTGGTTTGGTTTGGTTTGGTTTTGGTTTGGTTTGGTTTGGTTCAGTTTGGTTTGGTTTGGTTTGGTTCGGTTTGGTTTGGTTTGGTTTGTTTTGGTCAGGTTTTGGTTTGGTCAGGTTTTGGTTTGGTTTGGTTTGATCAGGTTTTGGTTTGGTTTGGTTTGGTTTGGTTTTGGTTTGGTTTGGTTTGGTTTTGGTTTGGTTTGGTTTGGTTTGGTTTGGTTTGGTTTGGTTTGATTTAGTTTTTCTTTTGTTTTGTTTTGTTCTTCTTTTTTCTATTTTTTTCTTTGTTTTTTTGTTTTTTGTTGTCTTTTTGTGTGTGTGTTTTGTTTTTGTTTTTTTGTTTTTTTTGGGGGGGGAGGGGGGGTGTACTAGCTTGGTTGTTAGAGCGCCGTTCTTACAACGCAGGGATTGAGGGTTCAACCCCTGAGCGGTCCACAGTTTTCG
>JAPXFY010000034.1:11050102-11062602 GCA_030674185.1 Monoplex corrugatus
TGCCTTCCTTCGTTCGTTTGTTGAGTTTAAAGTCCTATCACTCTCAAAGTATACGAGGACTAGCTTATAAGAATATTGCTCAAAGAAGCCTTAAAATAATTTGGTTGCATTGTGAGATAGCGATTCCATTAACGGATTCTCTGGATTGTGTACGAACGATTTAGCGCTGGCCAACACAAGCAAAAGTATATTTCAGTTTCAACAGAACATCAAGATAACTACGTATAACTACAGATCAGTGCCATAACTCTCTTAGCATAGATCTATACGCATGTGGAACATCAAATAAGCATGTTAAATGATCCTGTAAATTACGGGAACCAGAAAAAAAACACGAAAGAAGAATAAGAACGCGTATTCAATACAACGAAACAAGATAGGTGCTTTTCTGTTTCTTTACTCGTTCTTTCGACCAACTGGCCTTTGTCAAGCGTAAGATCACAAACAAATAAACACCAGATATAAAAATTAGGAGAAAAAGACTGAAACTTCCCTGCTGCTCCGTCTTGTCTCCGTCTCTCCAGTTGGCCGAAAGAACAAGAAAAGTGCCTGTCTTGTCTTGCTGTATTAAACGCGTATAAGAACGTGTATTTAATACAAGACTAGACAGGCGCTTTTTCTGGTTCCTGTTTGCTTGAACGCGGGCAGTCATACTTGTTTTGGATCCTGTAAATTACGTCACTGTCCTGTGGCTTATGGAAACATGACAGCATCCAACAATACGTAATATAAAACCCAAAACAAGTGTGACTGCCCACGTTCAAGCAAACAGGAACCAGAAAAAAAAAAAAACGAAAACAGAATGAGAACGCGTGTTTAATACAAGACAAGAAGGAGCAACAGGGAAGTTTCAGTCTTTTTCTCCTAATTTTTGTATGTGGTGTTTGTTTGGGGTTTTGTGTGTGTGTGTGTGTGTGTGTGTGTGTGTGTGATATCACGCTTGACAAAGGGCAGTTGACCGAAAACATGCGCCTGTCTTGTCTGGTTGTATTAAATACGCGTTCATCATTTTTTTTTTTTTTTCGTGTTCTTTTTTTCTGGTTCCAGTCTTGAGTTCTTCGAGCTCCACTAAAATGTCCAATGTGCCTAAAGTGCGGAAAGTCCATATGGGTTTTGAGAATAACACTACACACATGATTTATAATAATAATAATAACAATAATAATAATAATAAATGATGATAATAATAATTATAATTATAATAATAAAGTCATGCGTAAAATGGGATAATATTCTCGTTTTCCCAGTGCTGGCAGTCGACAGTTGTACAAGCTTGCAATTTCAAAGAATCTAGAACCCACACGATAGAAAAGAACGTAACGTTAATTGTTGGAAAACATCAGTTGGAATATGTCAGACTGCGGTATATCTGTTGTGCTTATGCTTTCTGTTAAGTTGAATTGTCAGATAAATACCTGCAGATCTGGGTGTAGCGCATATAGAATTGCCCCAGTGCAACGATTCCCTCTTGAACAAACTAACTAAGAAAACAAGCAAAAATAAAACAAAATAAAATAAAAGAAAATATATAAAATCAAATAAAATCAAATAAAATCAAAATAAATAAAATCAAATAAAACTAAATAAATAATATAAAATCAAAATAAAATAAAATAAAATGAAATGACATAAAATAAGATAAAATCAAATAAGATAAAATAAAATAAAATAAAATAAAATAAAATAAAATAAAAACACCACAAAAAGCCACACTGTCAATGAGCGGGCTTGATTTTAACTTCTCGTTATGTGTTCATTTTTCTCGACTTTTCTGTCTCTATTTTCAACACTGATTTCATGTGTGTTTCACAAAAAAAGAGACCATTCATTATGTCTTTAAAATTTGAGTAATTTTTCATTTCTTTTTGTTCTCTCTTCCAATTACAGCAAAATGATCAGCAAGTACTTCCTCTTGACCTTGGCCTTGTTTCTGACGACCTTGACCCTGATCCAGTCATGCCAACTGGCCCGTGGCTTCCTGTGTCTACCAGACCAAATGGGCTGCTCCAACAGGGGAGGCAAATGCACCATCAGGGGGCGTAACTGCGTATGCGTGTCGCGTTCCACTTTTTACGGAGGCTACAGTCCTTACGGATACGGCTCGTAAGTAATGATGACTGTAATAGTGATGGTGATGATAATACAAACATTGATGATAATAATAGTAATCATCATAACGCTTACAACGGCCATGATAATACTTTAATAACAATAAAGAAATAAACAACAACGATAAAAGAAGTATCAATAACAACAATCATATAATGATGATGACGACGATGAAAAAAATCATGATACAAAAATACTTGTAGAGCCTCCCCAAGGTCTTCCATTGCTGGTGTCAAATTTTTTTCCCCATATTACCATTATCAGTATTGTTTAAAGCCCAGCCGACTGCATAGAATCATCAGGACTGATACCATCTCAACACCTCTTTGGACCTAAAAAAACAACAACAACAAAACAGAGCAAAAACAAAAAACAACAAAAAACTGGAAAAGAAAATTAAGTACACATGTCAGTGCATCATCGTCATCATCAAGTGCCCTGCAGCCTGCCACATGGTGGTGGTGGTCATGGCCCTCCATATGCATCTATCCCTTGTTGCCACAAGCACATATTCCACTCTCTCTGTCCTCAGCCACTCTGCAAGTCCGTCCAATGTTTTCCCTAGGTCGACCTGGTGCTCTCTTTCCTTCCAGCTTTCTTGTTGTGACCAGGTGCTCTAATTCCCCTTTCCTCATAAGATTGCCTATAAATGTTGCCTGTCTTTTCCTAATCTTCCTTATGAATGGTCTTCTTCTGTCTGCATCCATCAAGATTGTCTCGTTTGTTTTCTTATCTTATGAATGGTCTTCTTCTGTCTGCCTCCATCAAGACTGTCTCGTTTGTTTTCTTATATTATGAATGGTCTTCTTCTGTCTGCCTCCATCAAGACTGTCTCGTTTGTTTTCTTATCTTATGAATGGTCTTCTTCTGTCTGCCTCCATCAAGACTGTCTCGTTTGTTTTCTTATCTTATGAATGGTCTTCTTCTGTCTGCCTCCATCAAGACTGTCTCGTTTGTTTTCTTATATTATGAATGGTCTTCTTCTGTCTGCCTCCATCAAGACTGTCTCGTTTGTTTTCTTTGCTGTCCATGGAACTCTAAACATTCTTCTTAGAAACCACATCTCGGCTGCCTCAATCTTGTTGTGGCTTTGCTTGTTGACTGTCCGCGCCTCACAACCGTACAACATTATCGGTTCTATATAACATTCAAGAACTCTCTCCCTGATGTTAATTGATAGGCATTTGTTGGTAACAATGCTTTTCATCTTCTTAAATACCGTTTTGGCTTAGCCGATTCTGCTGGCTATTTGTGATGTGAGTCTGCCGTCTGGTGAGATGACCAATGCATATAGGCATGTAACGTGACGATATGTCCCTGGCGTTGACCACTCCATCCAATTTGTCACCAGAGATATTGAGATCAGGGCTACATATAACCTTGGTGATCTAAAAACACACAATACCTCGCTGACTTAGAAAAAAATGCGAAACAACATTTAACTCCACATATCAATGCATTCGCGCACATAAGCTTAGGATATGACCCTGGTGTTGTCCATTCCCTCCAATTTATTACCAGGGGCTTTTAAAAAAACGTATGACAGTAACTAAGTACACTAAAATATAATAAAACCTGGCCCAAGCTACCTAAAACTTTTTTTTTCTTTTATTGTTGTTTAAAGCCCAGCCGACTGCGCAGAGCCATATCAAAACACAAAACTTGAACAGGAAAAAAAAAGAAAAGAAAATTAAGTACACATATCAATGCATTCGCGCACATAATCAAAGGACATGCCCCCGGCATAGGACCTTTCCGTCGGATTTATCGCACAGGGGATTTAAAAAACACACCTGAATACAAATACAAGCATACCTAAGGACACCAAAACACATATAAAAACAGGCTATAAATTACCTAAAATTGCTTCCGCATATCTCACCGTCTTAGAGCCAAAAATGCACTTAATACATGTACCCACCCAACTATCAATCCGAAGAAAAAGTATGAAAGACTTTATCGAAAAAATACAGGTAAATGGACCGTTAAGGCAGAAAATAAGTAGAAATGACAGAAAGCAAGGCAACAAGGCAGAAACAAAGAGAGTGACAGAAAAGAGGAAATTTCTAGCACAGAATTTCCAGAAGGCGGGGATACTATTTATACTGAAAGAGCCCCCGGCAACCCAACGGGGGTTACCTAAAACTGCTTCTAAACATCACACTTCTTTAGAGCCATAAATACAGTAAATACGTGCAGTTATCAATGGTAAGAGAAAGTACGTAAGGCCTTACGGAACACATAAGGTGAATGGACCAGCTGGGCAGAAAATGATAGGAAGAAACGACAGAAAGCAAAGGAACAAGGCAGAAACGAAGACAGTGACAGAAAAGACCAAATTTCTAGCACACAATTTCTGGAAGATGACCATTTATACTGAAAGCGCCCGCAGCATCCCAACGGGAGGCGTATATGCATATAATATTATCAACAGGTTTTAATTAACTATGCTTTGCCTGTCATAAGCATACCCAAGAAACTGAACGTGTATTTTCAAGTTCGACATGTATTTTTGCCTACCATTAGAAACAAAAACAAATACAATTCATGTAGAAAGCAGAAAATAGTACCATTTGAGCTCAGAGATGTACTTTTAATATATTCACAAATGATAACCTTTCTGTATGTTGCTGTGTTCCAGACTGTTAGCAGAAACAACGTGAGTCTGTTTTCTTCTGCGAGTTCTCTGTCTCTCTGTCTCTGTTTCTGTCTCTATTTCTATCTCTCACGACAAAGCAATGTAGACAAATCAAGGCAGAGGAAAGCAAGGTACAACGAAGCATGGCAACGCAAAGTTGAGGAAAGCAGAGCAATGCCAAGAAGTGCAAAGCATGGCAACACGAAAAGTGTAAAGGCATGGCAATACAAAGGATGGTAAAGTATGGCAATGCAAAGATAAGCAAAGCGTGATAAACCAAGGGAAGGGCCAAACATGCCAGCGCAAAGTAGAAAAAAAGCAGATCAAAGGAAAGCAAAGGACAGCAAAGCGTGGCAACGCAAAGCAAAGAAAAGCATGGCAACGGAAAGAAAAGCAAAGCATGGCAACGCAAAGCAAAGCTAAACATGGCAACGCAAAGCTAAGCTAAACATGGCAACGCAAAGCAAAGCCAATCATGGCAACGCAAAGCAAATCATAGCATGGCATCGCAAAGAAAGCAAAGCATGGCAACGCAAAGCAAAGCTAAACATGGCAACGCAAAGCTAAGCTAAACATGGCAACGCAAAGCAAAGCCAATCATGGCAACGCAAAGCAAATCATAGCATGGCATCGCAAAGAAAGCAAAGCATGGCAACACAAAGCAAAGCATAGCAAACAAAGAAAAGCAAAGCACGGCATCACAACCCAAAGCAAAGCATGGCAAAGCAAAGAAAAGCAAAGCATAGCAAAGCAGAGAAAGCAAAACGTGGCAACGCAAAGGAAAGCAAAGCATAGCAACGCAAAGAAAAGCAAAAGATGGCAACCACAAAGCAAAGCATCACTATTGCAAAGCAAAGCATGGCAACGGGAAAAAAGAGGAAAGCGTGAGGCAAAAAATATCAAAATATAGCATAGCATTGCAAAACAAGGCATTGCAAAGCAGAAGAATGCAAAGCAAAGCTTAACAGTGCTAGACAAAACATAGTAATGCAATGCAAAATACGGCAATGCATATCTTAGCAACACCGACAAGAACACAGCAAAGCAAAGTTTCACGACGCGAAACCATGCATGACAACACAGACCTTAGCAAAGCCAAACAAAGCATGATGAAGCAAATCTTAAAAACACAAACAACAGCAAGGGAAACCAAGGCTTAACCCCGCTAAACAAAGCATGTCAAAGCAAACGATGAAAAGCAAAGCAAAACGAAGCAAAGCAAAGGCATAAAAATGCAAAGCATTGTATGGCAAAGCCAAGCTTACCAATGATAAACAAGGGAAAGCATGGCAAAGCAAAGCATAGCAGAGCAAGGCAAAGCATAGCAAAACAAAGCATAGCAGTGCAAGGCAACGTAAAGCAAAACACGGCAAAGCAAAGCATAGTAATGGAAGGCAAAGCATGGTAAAGCAAAGCATAGCAGTGCAAAGCAAAACATGGCAAAGCAAAGCATAACAATACAAAGCAAAACACCGCAAAGCAAAGTATAGCAGTGCAAGGCAACGTCAAGCATAGCAGTGCAAGGCAAAACATGGCAAAGCAAAGCATAACAGTGCAAAGCAAAACACCGCAAAGCAAAGTATAGCAGTGCAAGGCAAAGCATGGCAAAACAAAGTATAGCAGTGCAAGGCAAAGCATGGCAAAGCAAAGCACAGCAGTGCAAGGCAAAGAATGGCAAAGCAAAGCATAGCAGTACAAGGCAAAGCATGGCAAATCAAAGCATAGCAGTACAAGGCAACATGAAGCATAGCAGTGCAAGGCAAAGCATGGCAAAGCAAAGCATAGCAGTACAAGGCAAAGCATGGCAAAATAAAGCATAGCAGTACAAGGCAACATGAAGCATAGCAGTGCAAGGCAAAGCATGGCAAACAAAGCATAACAGTGCAAGGCAAAGCATGGCAAAGCAAAGTATAACAGTGCAAAGCAAAGCATGCCAAAGCAAAGCATAGCAGTGCAAGGCAAAGCATGGCAAAGCAAAACATAGCAGTGCAAGGCAAAACACAGCAAAGCAAAGTACAGCAGTGCAAGGCGAAGCATGGCAAAGCAAAGCATAGCAGTGCAAAGCAACGTAAAGCAAAGCACAGCAGTGCAAGGCAACTTGAAACAAAACATAGCAAAGCAAAGCATAACAAAGCAGGCCAAAGCGTGGCAAAGCAAAACATAGCAGTGCAAGGCAACATAAAGCAAAACACGGCAAAGCAAAGCATAACAGTGCAAGGCAAAGCATGGCAGCGCAAAGCACAGCAGTGCAGTGCAAAGCAACGTTAATCAAAGTATGGCAAAGCAAAGAACACAGTGCAAGGCAACGTAAAGCAAAGCACCTCAAAGCAAAGTATAGCAGTGCAAGGAACATTAAGCAAAACATGGCAAGGCAAAGCAAAGCAAAGCATAGCAGTGCAAGGCAAGGCAAAGCATAGCAATGAAAGACAAAATATGACAAAGCAAAGCATAGCAGTACAAGGTAACGTAATGCAAAACATGGCAAGGCAAAGCAAAGCAAAGCATAACAGTGGAAGGCGACGTAAAGCAAAACACGGCAAGGCAAAGCAAAGCATAACAGTGCAAGGCAAAGCAAAGCATAGCAGTGGAAGGCAAAGCAAAGCATAGCAGTATTAGGCAAAGCATGGCAAAACAAAACATGGCAGTGCAAGGCAGCATAAAGCAAAACATGGCAAAGCAAAGCAAAGCATAGCAGTGCAGGGTAAAGCATGGCAAAGCAAAGCATAGCAGTGCAAGGCAACATAATACAAAGCATGGCAAAGCAAACCACAGCAATGCAAGGCAACATAAAGCAAAACACAGCAAAGCAAAGCACAGCAGTGCAAGACAGCATAAAGCAAAGCATGTCAAAGCAAAGGATAGCAGTACAAGGCAACATAAAACAAAGCATGGCAAAGCAAAGCATAGCAGTGCAAGGCAAAGCATGGCAAAGTAAAGCATAGCAGTGCAAGGCAACATGAAGCAAAGCATGGCAAAGCAAAGCACAACAGCGCAAGACAACATAAAGCAAAGCATGTCAAAGCAAAGGATAGCAGTACAAGGCAACATAAAACAAAGCATGGCAAAGCAAAGCAAAGCATAGCAATGCAAGGCAAAGCATGGCAAAGCAAAGCATAGCAGTGCAAGGCAACTTTAAGCAAAGCATAGCAAAGCAAAGCATAGCAGTGCAAGGCAACATAAAGCAAAGCATAGCAGTGCAAGGCAACGTAAAACAAAGCATAGCAGTGCAAGGCAACGTAAAACAAAGCATAGCAGTGCAAGGCAACGTAAAACAAAGCATAGCAGTGCAAGGCAACATAAAGCAAAGCATAGCAAAGCATAGCAGTGCAAGGCAACGTAAAACAAAGCATAGCAGTGCAAGGCAACGTAAAACAAAGCATAGCAGTGCAAGGCAACGTAAAACAAAGCATAGCAGTGCAAGGCAACGTAAAACAAAGCATAGCAGTGCAAGGCAACGTAAAACAAAGCATAGCAGTGCAAGGCAACTTTAAGCAAAGCATAGCAAAGCATAGCAGTGCAAGGCAACATAAAGCAAAGCATAACAAAGCATAGCAGTGCAAGGCAACTTTAAGCAAAGCATAGCAAAGCATAGCAGTGCAAGGCAACATAAAGCAAAGCATAGCAGTGCAAGGAACAAGCAAGCATACAAAGATCGCAATAAAGCAAATAGCAAAGCATAGCAGTGCAAGGCAACATAAAGCAAAGCATAGCAAAGCATAGCAGTGCAAGGCAACATAAAGCAAAGCTAGCATAACAAAGCACAAAGCATAGCAGTGCAAGGCAACGTAAAACAAAGCATAGCAGTGCAAGGCAACATAAAGCAAAGCAAAGCATGGCAAAGCAAAGCATAGCAAAGCAAAGCATAGCATATCAAGCATAGCAAGCAAAGCAGTGCAGTGAAAGGATGAAACAAGCTTACCAGTGCAAGGGCACATTAAAGCAAAGCTGGGTGGCAAGGGACACGGAAGATGGTGGGATGCATCCGTCGTCTGGTCAATCTCAGTGAGGATTTTTCTGCCTCAGCCGTCTCCGTGGGCTAAGGGCTCATTGGAAGAAGGCTGGGACCACATAGTCCTGTCTATCCACTTCACGGATGGTATTGAAGTGTTGCTCAAATCTGCTGACTAGGTGTTCGTCTGTCGTCGTCGACATGACCTATGGCTTATGAAGTTGCTTTGAGTCAGGTGTTCCGGAGGTGACTGATCTATCCGATCGGGCATAGAATTAACGTCCACAGGTTGGACATCTATGGTCGGTTACTGTGGTTGAAGGGTTTGCAGCCCTAGCTTTCCGTGCAGCTCGTTTTTCTTGTGCAGATTGGATACAAGACACTTCTGAAGTGGTACATCCGGTTTTGATTCTTCTATGCCAGACTACGGTCGAGGGCAAGGTTTTCCCAATTCTCCCAGTCTATGTTGAGGGACTTTAGTGATGCCTTCAAGCTGTCTTTAAACCGTTTTCTCTGGCCTCCAACTGTTCTCTTGCCAGACGCTAGTTCCCCGTAGAGGAGTTGCTTCGGAATTCTGGTGTCAGACATCCGGTACACATGGCCAGCCCAGCGAACTTGACTCTTTTGAAGTAAAGTGTGGATGGAGGGGAGATTGGCTCTCTCTAGTACTTCTGTATCAGGGATCTTCTCTTGCCATCGGATATTGAGAATCTTTCTAAGACTTTTGGGGTGAAAATGATTCAATTTCCTTGCGTGTCCACTGTAAACAGTCCAGGTCTCACTGCCGTAGAGGAGAGTGGTGAGGACCACCGCTTTGTACACTTTGAGTTTAGTTGTGGCCGAGATACCTCTTCTGTCCCATACAGTAGGACGCAGCCTCCCAAATGCAGTGCTGGCCTTAGCTATGCGTTTGTTGACTTCGTCGTCGATATGCACACAACGTGATAGGGAACTGCCGAGATATGTGAAGTTGTCGACTGCATGTAGTTTTGTGCCCTTGACCTCGATATTTGGTTCAGTATATGGAACACCTGGAGGAGGCTGATACATGACTTCGGTTTTCTTGGTGCTTATTGTCAGACCGAAGTTGTCGCAAGCAGTTGAAAATTTGTCCATGCATTGTTGCATCTGTTCACCACTGTAAGCATTTAACGCACAATCGTCTGCGAAAAGGAGGTCACGAAGTGTGCTGTAACTGCATTTAGTGGTCGCCTTGAGGCGTCTTGTGTTGTACAACTTGCCGTCTGTGCGGTAGCGTATATCTATGCCAGGGTCTTCTGGAGAGAATGCATCTGATAACATTGCCGAGAACATCATAGAGAATAGTGTAGGTGCAAGGACGCATCCTTGTTTCACGCCATTGCTGACTGGAAAGTCTCTGGACATTTCTCCGTCATCAAGGACTCGTGCCATCATACCATCGTGGAATTGTCGCACCATATTTACGAAGGCTGGAGGGCAGCCGAACTTCGCCATTATCTTCCACAGCCCCTCGCGACTCACCGTGTCAAACGCCTTTGTCAAGTCCACAAAGGTTGTGTACAGTGCTCGGTGTTGTTCCTGCGCCTTTTCTTGCAGTTGACGAGCAGCAAAGATCATGTCCACCGTACCTCTCCCAGCCCGAAATCCACATTGACTCTGGCAACAGACCCTGCTCAAGATGATTAGTGAGGCGGTTCAGCAGCACCCTTGCTAATACATGTATCTTGCCTGCAATGGACAGTAGTGATATTCCTCTGTGGTTGTCACATGATTGTTTGTTTCCCTTCCTCTTGTATAGGTGGACTATTGAGGCATCCTTGAAGTCTTGAGGGAGTGATTGACTGTTCCAGAGTGTTACAAATATCTCAGTTAATCTTTGTGTGAGCATTGGACCTCCCGCTTTGTAGATCTCAGCAGGTATGGCGTCAGCGCCAGGGGCCTTGCCACAGGAGAGTTGGCCGATGGCCTTTGTGACCTCTTGTATGTTAGGTGGTACATCAAGTTGGTTGTTCTTTTCTATTTGAGGGAGGCGATCAATGGCTGCTTCATTTATTGAGGAAGGGCGAAGTGATCTGCCCACTATCGAAGTGATCTGCCCACCTTTCAAGAATTTCTGACCGCTCGATGATCAACATTTCCCCATCCGCAGATAGTAATGGAGAGGTGCCAGATGACGTTGGCCCATAGATAGCCTTCAGGGCGTCATAAAACCTTTTCGAGTCGTGACGGTCTGCATATAGCTGGATTTCATCAGCCTTGTCACTTAGCCACTTGTCTTGCATGTTCCTGAGTTTTGCCTGGACTTGTCGGCGACACTCCATGAATGCAGTTTTCTTTGAATCAGACTTTGGGTCACACTGGTAGGCTAGATGGCGTCTGTGCTTCTCATCCAGAATGGGTTTGTATATGCTGGTAATGCAGATGTCTTGGGCCTGGTTGACGCCAGGATATATTAGGAAAGGAAGCGTAGAGTACAGCCCTGTCATGCAGTCTCAATCCAGGATGGAACTCCATAGCATCATAATTATTATCGCCATTATCATGCACCATCAAAGCATTGTGAAAAAAATGTCCAAGACTTTGTGATCAATGAAATGGCGCGGGAATGGGACATATAAGAAAAGACTTATTTTAATTGCAGGTGTAAAAACAAGCAATAATTCACATAGCACTCCACTTACATTACTCTATTTCAATTGTAGGTATAAAAAAAAAACAAGCTTTGCAGCGAGGCAAATAATTCATAAAACACTTCACTTATAGTAAAAACACGACTAGAAACAAATTGTATTGATTTTAGACTAGAGCACAAGGCGCAAAAAAGGTTAGATTCGGAGCAAGGCAAATGCAGGGAAGTTTTCAATAAAGTAGGTTTTGCAGCGAACGCAAGGCATTCAAAGAAAAGCAAAGCTTATTTTTGAGGATCGAATTCCCTCCCTTGAGCCAAATCGAACTTCAAGCTAAGCATAGACTACAGTCAGGCAAAGCAAAATATATAATTGCAAAGCGATTTGAGAGCTAATTATTGAACGATACTGCGTCATGACTAAGGTCATTGTCATCGTAATTATTATCATCATCGTTGTAGTTATCAAGCAAAACACGTCATTGCAAAGCGATTTGAGAGCTAATTATCTAACGATACTGCGTCACGACTAAGGCATTGTATGTATTATTACACCACGCTGTAGTTATCAAGCAAAACACTCATTGCAAAGCGATTTGAGAGCTAATTATCTAACGATACTGCGTCACGACTAAGGTCATTGTCATCGTAATTGATATCACCATCGCTGTAGTTATCAAGCAAAACACATCATTGCAAAGCGATTTGAGAGCTAATTATCTAACGATACTGCGTCACGACTAAGGTCATTGTCATCGTAATTGATTCACCATCGCTGTAGTTATCAAGCAAAACACATCATTGCAAAGCGATTTGAGAGCTAATTATCTAACGATACTGCGTCACGACTAAGGTCATTGTCATCGCAATTGATATCACCATCGCTGTAGTTATCAAGCAAAAACATCATTGCAAAGCGATTTGAGAGCTAATTATCTAACGATACTGCGTCACGACTAAGGTCATTGTCATCGTAATTGATTATCACCATCGTTGTAGTTATCAAGCAATACATCATTGCAAAGCATTTGAGAGCTATTATCTAACGACTGGTCACGATAAGGTCATTGTCATCGAATTATCACCATCGCTGAGTTTCAAGCAACGACAATGGCAACAAAAAAAGTGATTGAGATTTACGACACAAATAAGGCTACCTCATACATCATCATCATCATCATCATCATCATCGTCAT
>JAPXFY010000034.1:11070102-11072602 GCA_030674185.1 Monoplex corrugatus
GCAACCTACTTTTGTCTCCTTCAAGTCCGCTCTCAAAACTCACCTTTTCTCCTCCGCATAAAATCCTAACCTCACTCAACCCCCCCCCCCCCCCCCTCTGCAGCCTGTCTCCGCTCGGAGGGGAACCACATGGTTATAATATATAATTGTATATGCTGTGCTCTCTATAATTTTCCATTGCTTTTATTCTTGCTTTTATTGCTTTTATTCTTTCTCCCCATTTATAGCCATGCGTGTGTGTGTGTGTGTGTGTGTGTGTGTGTGTGTGTGTGTGTGTGTGCGTGCGTGTGTGTGTGTGCGTGCGTGCGTGCGTGCGTGCGTGCGTGCGTGCGTGTGTGTCTGCTTCAGCGCTTAGATTTGATTTTATCAAGATTTTGCGCTATATAAATATTGTAATTATTATTATTATTATTAACTTCGCTGTGGTCTGGAGATCCAGAAGGTCGCCCACAGATGTCTAAATCGTGTGACCTGGAGAAAACATGTGACGTGGAACGTGGCTCCTACCGCCTATCCCGGCGAGCGAGAGAGGTGAGAGGTGAGGTGACAACCTTACCAAAGTCGTCCTCAGTCTGTTAACCTGTTAATCGATTTCCACCCAACTTCAAAATCTCGAAAGGAATGCGTCAGCTGTTGGTCTCAAAATCAACCACGGCAAAACGAAAGTCATGCACGTCGGCCACGACACCATTCCCCGTCGAATCTTTTTCCAGTTCGGCGAGGTGGTTCAGACATGCGAGCAGTTCAGTTACCTCGGAATTGACACCTCGTCTCCAACTTCAGTGGTAGACGAACGATTCGCCAAAGCATGGGCAGCGATGAACAAATTGAAGCCGGTTTTCAGCTCGAAGGCCGATGACCAAATCAAGATTAGACTTTTCAAGGCAGCAGTAGAGAGCATCGTATGCTACGGTCTCGAGTCCATACCTCTGACCGAAACTCTCTCAAAGTTGATCGATTTCTTCTCATCGGCGTATTATCCGCTCGGCACTCGGCATCTACTGGCCAGAGAAAATCTCCACCAAGGCGCTCTACTCTCGGACTAAGCTCTCACCCTTGAGCAAGACCCTTCGAAGACACCGACTGAGACTGATCGGGCACAGCCTTCGAATGCAGACAAGGTGTCCCACTCCCCTGGGTGACATATTGTCTGCCAACCTCAGCACCGTGTCAACCTTGGACGTGGACAAGGCAGAACCCTGACTCTGAAGGCTGATGTTACGAATGATCTTGACCTCCTCGGCGTTTCCCCAGCAACTGTCATGAACATGAACAGCATCCAATTTTCACAATTGATTGGTTCGCTCTAATTTGCTGAGCGTTAAATATATATACCCAACCATGCAGGCGACCCAAGGGATGACCTCAGCTTAGAATCCGGAGTTCACAGTTTGTTCAAAAGGGGATTCATTGCACTTGGACAATTCCATATGCGCTCCCAAATCTGCCAGTGATTATCTGCCAGACCCCTTGAGTCCACGCAAAATCCCCTGTGCGCTGGCGAGTTCCGACGTGGGAAGGGGTTTTAATGGGGAGAACGGGACCCACGAAAACACTTAAGCTGACACCAGCAGAATAACTGGAGCATTAAGATGGGCAGCAAACAGGCCAGGTTTCATGTTGTAGGTTGGGTTTGAACTCAAGTCATAGTAATCCTGGGTCGATGGCTTAACCAAGACATCCAGCCAACCCGTGCAAAAGAAGAAGAAAACAGCACCAAAAATCAGGCGCCTGTTTCAAAAGCTGAGTCTGGAATTTGTTTAGTAAGAATACACCGCATTCTGACAATAACATATGCACTCGACTTAAGTTTGCCGACAATCATCTTGTAAACTCCTCGATCCTGCGCAAAAATCCTACACGTTTACAAGGTCTTGAAATGGAAAGCGAGGACAGGAGGGCAGCAAATCGACCAGTTTTTTATTGAAGGCTGGGTTTGAACTCAAGACAACATATCCTGAGTCCAGGGCTTGACAAACGGAGCCAGGGTGCTGAAAGAAGAACTATACAGCACCAGATACAACTCTCCTGTTTTATTTAAAGCGCTGCCACGCGGGAGATGTTCCCGGATAGCATTGTACCCCTGCATCTTTTATATTGCACGAGACAGAGAGATTATTTACGGCTCGATTCCTTGATTTCTTGATTGTTCCGCCCCAGCACGTGCCTGTCCTCATTTGCATACAAAACAAATGCTAAAAGCACAATTGGGCGCATGCGCAGGAAGTGCCACGCGCACGTGACCCTCATAACCTTTTACCGAAAACATCGCTGCTCATTTTGCCTCTTCAAGCGTGGGACGACAAAACATTCATGGAAAAGCGTGCGTGCATGCGTTCGCGCGGGCGTGTGTACGTATGTATGTGTGGTGTGTGTGTGTGTGTGTGTGTGTGTGTGTGTGTGTGTGTGTGTGTGTGTGTGTGTGTGTGTGTGTGTGTGTGTGTGTGTCTGTGTCTGTGTCTGTGTCTGTCTGTGCGTGTGTGGAGAGAGAGAGAGAGAG
>JAPXFY010000034.1:11077602-11090102 GCA_030674185.1 Monoplex corrugatus
GGTTGGTCCTTTTGATAAAGCTATGGGTCAAGATCTAATATCTTAAGTTCATTCATAGCCCACGATTATCATCATCAAGTGCCCTGCTGCATGGCGTCGGGCGTTCATGGCCCTTTATATGCATCTATCCCTTGTTGCCGCAAGCACATCTTCCACACTCTCTCTCCCCAGCCACTCTGCAAGTCCGTCCAATATTTTTCCCTGGGTCTACCTGATGCTCTCTTTTCCTCCTGTTGTGACCAGGTGCTCTAATTCCCTTTCCTATAAAATGGTCAACAAATGTTGCCTGTCTTTTCCTAATCTTCCTTATCAATGATCTTCTTGTGTTTGCCTCCATCAAGACTGTCTCGTTTGTTTTCTTTGCTGTCAATGAAACTCTCATCTGTCTCTATCTCTCATTGCCCCAAGCATCTCCCCCACCCTCCTCGTCCCCAGCCACTCTGCAAGTCCGTCCAGCATTTTCTCCCTGGGTCTACCTGGTGCTCTCTTTCCCTCCAGCTTTCCCGTTGTGACCAGGTGCTCTAAATCCCCCTTCCTCATAAAATGGCCGATAAATGTTGCCTGTCTTTTCCTAATCTTCCTTATGAGTGATCTACTTGTGTCTGCCTCATTCAAGACTGTCTCGTTTGTTTTCTTTGTTGTCCATGGAACTCTCAACATTCTTCTTAAAAGC
Organism: Monoplex corrugatus; assembly: GCA_030674185.1. NCBI lineage: Eukaryota > Metazoa > Mollusca > Gastropoda > Littorinimorpha > Ranellidae > Monoplex > Monoplex corrugatus. The sequence continues at coordinate 11,078,276 of JAPXFY010000034.1, forward strand.
TATATCTGGGCTGCCTCAATCTTGTTCTGGCTTTGTTTGTTGACAGTCCACGCTTCCCAACCGTATAACATTATCGTTCTATATAACATTCAAGAACTCGCTTCCTGATATTAATTGATAGGCATTAGTTGGTAAGAATGCTTTTCGTCATACTGAATGCTGTTTTGGTAAGCCACAAAATTAATTTAAAACTTGGCCAGTTTGCTGCCCATTTTATAATAATAATAATAATAATTACAATATTTATATAGCGCAAAATCTTGATAAAATCAAATCTAAGCGCTGAAACAGACACACGCACGCACGCACACACACACACGCACGCACGCACGCACACACACGCACTCACGCCACACACACACACCACACATGCACATGGCTATAAATGGGGAGAAAGAATAAAAGCAATGGAAAATTATAGAGAGCATATTATATACAATTATATATTGCAATGTGATTCCCCTCCGAGTGGAGACAGGCTGCAGAGGGGATTGAGTGAGGTAAGGATTTTATGCAGAGGAGAAAAGGTGAGTTTTGAGAGCGGACTTGAAGGAGACAAAAGTAGGTTGCTGACGGACGAGAGAGAAGTTTGTTCAGGAGGGGACAAAAAGAGAGTCGTGGACATAGGTATGGCTAGGGTGAAAGCGAAGTGGTCGAGGAGACGAGGTAGTGAGGGAACATAGATCTCAAGTAGGCTTGACAGGTAATCGGGGGCTGCGTTATTGAGGCTTTTGTAGCACATGGTGTCTAGTTTGTACTGTATGCGCTTTGATACAGGGAGCCAGTGAAGTTGTGCCAGGAGAGGAGATATGTGGTAGCTTTTTTCTTTTTGAGTACAAGGCGTGCAGCATTGTTTTGAATGCGCTGTAGGATGTGAGTGGTGGAGGCAGGAAGACCGGACAGGAGTGAATTGCAATAGTCAATGCGAGACATTATGAAGGAGAGAACGAGTTTTGCAGTTGTTTCCACAGAGAGATACTTCCTGATCAGGCTTATACGATGGAGGTGATAGTAGCAAGATCTGGCAGTTTGAAAACAAAGTTGTTCATGGAGAGGGTAGAGTCAATGCAGACACCAAGGTTTTTAGCTGAATCAGAAATTGGGACTGATGTGTTACATAATGGGAGAGAAAGAGGAGGCAGCTGAGAAAGTTTCTGACGGGTGCCAATGAGGATAGCTTCTGTCTTGTCATCATTTAGCTGAAGTTTGTTGTATGTCATCCAATTTTTAATGTCCGAGTAACACTCAGTGGTGTGTTTCCATGGTGTCGGCGTTTCAGAAATCCCCTTTTTCTCCCATTCCCTTTCGTATTTCAAGACATTGCCAGAGCATAGGGATTTGCGCAAGCTCAGGGAATCACTGGCACATTTGGGTGGAGCGTATATGTAACAGCCGTGTATGCTGAATCCCTGTTGAACAAAATCCAAATAAACTCCAAAATCTTCCTTTTTATTTTTAAGCGAGATTATTTCATATCGCCCATAGGATGTGTGTGTGTGTGTGTGTGTGTGTGTGTGTGTGTGTGTGTGTGTGTGTGTGTGTGTGTGTGTGTGTGTGTGTGTGTGTGTGTACGTGCACTCACACACGCGTGTTTGTGTGGTGTGCGCGTCTGTGTGTGGTGTGTGTGTGTGTGTTGTGTGTGTGTGTGTGTGGTGTGTGTGTGTGTATGTTGTGTTGTGTGTGTGTGTGTTGTGTGTGCTGTGTGTCGTGTGTGTGTGTTGTGGTGTGTGTGTGCGTGTGTGTGTGTGTGTGTGTGTGTGTGTGTGTGTGTGTGTGTGTGTGTGTGTGTGTGTGTGTGTGTGTGTGTGTTGTGTGTGTGTTGTGTGTGTGTGTGTGTGTGTTGTGTGTTGTTGTGTGTTGTGTGTGTGTGTGTGTTGTGTGTGTGTATGTGTGTTGTTGTGTGTGTTGTGTGTGTGTATATATGTGTGTGTATTGTTAGTGTGTGTGTGTATGTATGTGTTTGTATGTGAGTGTATGTGTGTCTATGTATGTGTCTTTTTGTTCGTTCTTTGATTTAACGTCTTTTCACTATGAGTGATATTAGTATGTGTCTGTGTCTGTGTCTGTGTGCGCGCGCGCACTCACGCTCGTGTGTGACTGTACACAGGGACATGCGCGCGTGTTTGTGTGATGTGGGCGTCTTTGTATGTGTGTGTTATTTGAGTACGATTTTCTGAGCTGTTTCTGAATGAATCTTTGTCAAATTTTGATGTTCTTTTCTTTCTTTCTTTCTTTCTTTCTTTCTTCTTCTTCTTTCTTCTTCTTCTTCTTTCTTTCTTTCTTTCTTTCTTTCTTCTTCTTCTTCTTCTTTCTTCTTCGTCTTCTTCTTTTCTTCTTCTTCTTTTTCTTTTTCTTTTTCTTTTCTTCCTCTTCTTCAAGCCATCGTAATAATGTACCTCTTTCTGTGAAATCTTTTTTTTTAAGTGGGTATAGAACCTACAGAATGGATGTGTTTGGCAGGTCTGAATAAAAAAGATATTGGAAAATCAGGCCTTGTTGACATTCTTCATGTCATGTAGATAAAATTGCAGATTGGGACATACAAGGAGATTGGCGTAAATGTCTCCTCTTCTACTTTCCCCATCTTTTCAAGGAATAATTGGCTAAAAGTTGGAATAGATGTGTTTGGTTGGACGTAAAGAAAAAGAGGTCTCTACCACCTCGCTCCCTTACGACTTCAGGGTGATGGGACAACCATATGTCCATTTCTTTTGTAGATAGAACATAGCCAACTGCACCGTGTTCGGCGAGATAGCAGGGGACGGAAAACTGACTATTCAAACAAAAACTGGTACCAAAGCGAAACGGAAGTCGAGTCTGTCGCGTGCCACTCCTGAGCACGTGACCCCTACCACCATGATCCGGTCATGCGCGGTTTGTGTGTTTGGCTGAGAGACAGAGAATGGTCAATCGTGTCTAAGGAAATTGGATGGACAGAGACAGAGCACAGAGACAGAGACGAGAACGAGCGATGATAGAATTCGAAGTTGTTCATTCCAGTTTTGGAAGTACCCAACACAGGCGCCTTTTGAATCCATGGTGGCCGGTTTGAACGATTTTGAAAGAAAGAAGGATGGGAGTAGAACGCGAGTCGTAGTTGTTAAGTTTTCCAAATATCCAATGCAGGCGCCCTCGTCCCACACATTAGAAGGTTTAGTGGCTAATTTTGAACAATCCTTTGAAAGAGAAGGACGGGGGAAGTTGAACCCTAGTGCAACGCTTTGTTTAATCATTAGAATGATTTGTGGTTCGTTTTGGGACGATTTTGAGAGATGGACAGAGACATAGATTAGACGGACAGAGAGATCATTACCAGTATCATAACTGATGTTTAAAGCCCAGCCGACTGCACAGAGCCATATCAGGGCCATATCTCAAAACACACACAACATTCTGTCTCTGACCCTGAAAAAAAAAAAACGGTCAAGAAAATCAAAGTACCACTTCAATGCATTCGCGCCCAGCATCTAAGGATATAGCCATTGGCGTTGATTATTCTACCACAATTTGTTACTGGGAGGTTAAAAAAAACTAAATAGAACTTTCTAAATATAACTAAATACACAAAGACATAAAAATTGAGTAATTACTCAAATTGCTTCTGCACATCAAATTTCCTCAGAGCCAAAAATGCACCTACTACATCTACCCAAGTATGAATCCTAATAGAAAGTACGTAAGGATTTATAGAACAGATGTAGGTGAATAATAATAATAATTACAATATTCATATAGCGCAAAATCTTGATAGAAATCAAATCTAAGCGCTGAACATACACATACGCACGCATGCACACACACGCACACACACACTTAAACATGGCTCTAAATGGGGAAAAAGAAGAAAAGCAATGGAAAATTAGAGAAAACATATTATATACAAATATATATTACAATGTGATTCCGCACCGAGTGGAGACAGGCTGCAGTGGGGGTTGAGTGAGATCAGGATTTTATGCAGAGGAGAAAAGGTGAGTTTTGAGAGCGGACTTGAAGGAGACAAAAGTAGGTTGATGACTGACTGAGAGAGGAAGTTTGTTCCAGGAGAGTGGACCAGAAACAAAGAAGGCTCGTGGACCATAGGTATTGAGCTTAGTGCATGGAAACCGAAAAGTCAGAGGATCGGAGGCAGACTGGAGGGTACGTGAGGGAACATAGATTTCAAGTAGGCTTAACAGGTAATCGAGGGCTGCGTTATTGAGGCTTTTGTAGCAGATGGAATGGACCAGCAAGGCACAAAACGATAGAGACGACAGAAAGCAAAGGAGTAAGGCAGAGACAAAGAGTGACAGAAAAAAACATACTTTCAGGCACAGAATATGCAGACGGTGGAGGCACTCTTTGTGGGCACTATTTAAGAACCCCCATGGGAGGTGGACAGATTTTAATCAAAGTCATATTATTCAAAACAGCATTCAAGAAGATGACAAGCGTTCTCACAAACACACGCCTATCATTTCACATCAGGAAGAGTTCTTGAGTGCTATATAGAACCGATACTGTTGTACAGTCGTGAGGCGTAGACAGTCAACAAGCAAAGTCAGAACAAAATTGAAGCAACTGAAATGGGGTTTCCAAGAAGAATGTCGAGAGTTTCATGGACAGCAAAGAAAACAAACGAGACAGTCTTAAAGGAGGCAGACACAAGAAGATCATAATAAAGAAGATTAGGAAAAGACGAGCACCATTTATAAAACATTTTATGAGGAAAGAGAAATTAGAGCACCTGGTCACAACAGGAAACTTGGAGGGAAAGAGAACACCCGGTAGACCCAAGGAGAAAATATTGGACGGGCTTGCAGGGTGGCTGAAGACAGAGAAGCTGGTGGATAGGGTGAGGGCGTCAAAGGGTAAGTTTTTGCAGATGGTGGATAGGGTGCGGGAGTCAAATGAGTTAAACTCTCGCGTGCTTGTTTTATTTACTTACATTCAGTGTTAAACCATGGATTTAAGGCATTTTATAATGATGTGGGAATTGGTTTTGTTGGCACTGTTGAGGATGACATGTGTTAAGTGTCTACTGGATCGTCGCTTTGCAGAACTTTGTCTTCCTCTGTTTTATTTTGGATGGTCACAGTGAACAAGTCCCAGATTGCCTTGTTGAAATCAAGGACTTCCAGTAGGGATTCTTTTTTTTGTTTTTTGTTTGTTTGTTTGTTTGTTTTTGTTTTTGTTAAGGCAACAGGAAAGTAGTCATTTTCAGCCCGAATTTCACGTGGTAAATCCATTGTGACAAAAACAAATGAATATGAACATGAAATATAAAAAGACTACCAAGAGCAACAACAGCAAGGAACAAGAGCAGCAACAACAACAACAATCCTTAACAAGAAAAAGAACTAATCAAAAAGACTAAAAACAACAACAACCAAATAACAGTAACATACAAAAAGACTAAAAACAACAACAACAACCAAATAACAGTAACATACAAAAAGACTAAAAACAACAACAACAACCAAATAACAGTAACATACAAAAAGACTAAAAACAACAACAACAACCAAATAACAGTAACATACAAAAAGACTAAAAACAACAACAACACAAATAACAGTAACATACAAAAAGACTAAAAACAACAACAACAACCAAATAACAGTAACATACAAAAAGACTAAAAACAACAACAACCAAATAACAGTAACATACAAAAAGAAAAAAAAAAGAAGACCACCACTAACACGGAAAATAACGAGAAATAAAATCCAACAGACAGGAGAAACGGTACAGATGAGGAAGAATACAAAGTGAACAAAAGAACGATGGAGAAGAAAAAAAGTGATGAAGAAGATCAAGAACAAGACACAGACGGAAAGAAAAACAAGGGGTGAGCGTGAGGTGGTGAAAACCAAGAAAAAGGCTGGAAGTGACAAGTGGGAGGGAACTCAGGGGGATCGAGGGGTCTCACCTGTCTCACCTGTCGGCGTCACCGGGTTCGGCGTTGGCCGCTGCACATCTGGATGTCACCATCTCCCTCCAGGCTGCTCTGTCTTGACTTTTGTGGACAATTTCTTGAATATTTAGGCCACTGATGTTGGTTATGTTCTGCACATTGTGACACCACCATCTCCCTCCAGGCCGCTCTGTCTTGACTTTTGTGGACAATTTCTTGAATATTTAGGCCTTATGTTCGAGGGGAGGAGATGCATATGGGAGGAAACATTGCGGAGCCGGGAGAGGGATATATCGGTGGTGGTGGTGGGGGGGGGGGGGGCAAGTGGAAAAGACACATTGGAGGATATAGATATATGTTACAACCAAGAAGAGCAAAAGGGACCAAACCGAACAAACTCCACAAAAAACTAACATGAGAGAAGAGGAGGGAGGGAGGGTGGAATCTTGAAAGAAATCAAAGGGAGGAAACTTCAAGAGAGGATCAGGAACAAGAAACCTCAGGGAGGGAGATCAAGGGGAAAGAATATCAAGTAAGGGGGAGAAAGGAAAAGGGACCCAATGGAAGAATTTTATGGCAATCAAAGGGAGGGAGCTTGAGGAGCCGGGAACTTCCGGAGGGAACAAAGGGAGGAAACTTTATAAGAGGGATACCAATGGGAGGAACTTTGGGGGAAATCGAGGGAGATAACTTTAAAGAAACTTGCGGTCAGGAAACAAGGAGGACGGGTGGGGTAAACGGCAGAGAACTCCGATTAAGGGAACCAACGAGAGAAAGCTCTGGAGAATGCAGTCGGAAGAGAGGAATGTCTGGGAGGGGAATGGGAGGAAGAAGGATAAGTCAGAGTGAACTTTGGGGAAAACCAGGGGGAGGGAATTTCAGGGGAATGAGCTTTGAGAGAAAGGGGGGCGTGGGAGGTGAAGGAGACTAGTGGGAGGGAAATCTGGGGAAGCCAATGGACGGTAAGTCAGAGAAATCAAGGGGAGATGCGACACAATAGAGAGGACAATTGAGGGGGGGGGGGGGGGGGATTTGGAGAAAATCATGGGGAGGAAATTTCAGGGAGAGGGTTCAATGAGAGAGAACTTCAAAGTAGTGGGACAAAGGGTGAGGGACCCAATGGAGGAAACTTGGGGAATAGGGAACTTCACGGGGTATCAAATTAGGTAACAACGGGAAGGGGTTGGAATATTCGTGAAACTTGAGGAAACCAAGGGGAGGGAACACTGGATGAACCAGTGGGAGGGAGATATCGGGGGGGTTAATTCGAGGATGTTTGGAGGGTAGGATGTATACGTGGGAAAGAAGGTGGAGGACAAGTAGTGTGAATCATCTTCAATGGGGAAACAAAGCGAGGGGGGAGGGGGAAGGTAGGGAGGGAGAGAACTTTGTGGGAGGCAAATTTGGAGGGACGGCAAAACAAATGGGGGGAAACAAGGGATAAGAATTTCAATCTAAGGTGAACTCAAGGGAAGGAACTTTGGACGAATTTCCGGTCAGGAAGCAAGAGGGGAGCGGTACATGGTAGAGAACCCGGTGTGACAACACTGAAAGAAGACATCTCTAGGGAAAACAATGGAAGCCATCTCATGGTGAAGGAGATGCCAACGCGAAGGAACTCTCTTCAGAATCAATGGTATGGAACTATACGGAAGCTAGTGGGACAAAACTCTGGGGGAGAACCGAATGGGAGAAAGTCGAGGGGGGGGGGGGGTTGGAGGGAGGAGGGATGTGGGAAAACGGGAAGGAGAGAGAAAATCTGGAGTGAACTTTTGGAAAAATGAAGTGATGGGAACTTTCTGAGAACCGCAAGGGGGATTTCCTTGAGTTCGCCTTAGATTGAAATTCTTATCCTTGTTTCCCCCATTTGTTTTGCCGTCCTCCAAATTTGCCTCCCCTCTACCAAGGGGAAAGGAATTTTGTGGGAACTTGAGGAAAGAGGAAAAATCAAACACAGGGGAGGTAACTCTGGGGAAACTAATCAGTGGTAGATCAGAGAATAACCAATGAGGGATAGGGTGGAAGAGGGGAATGCAAGTGAGAGGGAACATTCGGGAAGATGATCAAAGTGAGATTAAGGGGGAATAAGCAGAGGGAGCTTCGGGAAGGAAACAAGGAAATGGACTTTTTTTTAAAGGAGTAGGGAGTGGATTGATGGGGGAGAGTAGGAGGGAGTTTCAGAAGGACACAAGGGGAAGTAAACTTCAGGGGAACTTTGAGAAGAAATCAGGAAGGAAGAACTTTGGGAAAGGGAAACCAAGAAGAAAGAACTTTCTTTTTTTTGAGAGGGGGGGGGGGGGGGTGTGAATGGGGAGCAGTTGGAGGAAAATTTTGGGGGAATCAGTTGGAAATTTTGGGGGGAACAAATAGAAGAAATCTCGGAATGGGAACCAATGGGAAGATATTCTGGAGGATGGGGAGAGGTACCAATGAAGAGAACCCAGCCAGAAACTAATTAGAGAAACCTTTGGGAGGAGGGGTAACGTGTATAGCGAGAATGACATATAGAAGGGAAATTCAGGGATGTGAAACAAGGAAAGGGAATTTCAGGGAAATTTGACTAGGGAACCAAGAGTAGGGACTTGGTTAAAAAGAAAGGAGAGGGACCTTAAGGGGAAACCAACTGGGAAGGAACTCTTTGTGGGAAAGAATCAAGGGGTGGGAATTTCAATGGAGGGGTTCCAGAGGGATCGAACGTAAGGGGATTCCCCTCCCCCAACCAAGGCGCAAGAATTCAGAGAATAACAAGGGGAGTATATTTGCAAGAATCTATGATGATCCAACGGAAGACAGTGAGGACCATGAGGACGATACTTTAGTAGGAAACAGAACTCTGGGAAGACCAAGAAAGACAATGACAATGACAATGATGGCAAGACATCATCATCATCATCATCAGGTGTCTTGCCGCATGGCGTTGGCGATCATGGACTTCCCTGTCTCTATCTCTTTTGCCCCAAGCATCTCCTTCACCCTCCTCGTCTTCAGCCACTCCGCAAGTCCGTCCAGCATTTTCTCCCTGGGTCTACCTGGTGCTCTCTTTCCCTCCAGCTCTCCCGTTGTGACCAGGTGTTCCAAATCCACTTTCCTCATAAAATGGCCTATAAATGTTGCCTGTCTTTTCCTAATCTTCCTTATGAGTGATCTACTTGTGTCTTCCTCCATCAAGACTGTCTCGTTTGTTTTCTTTGCTGTCCATGGAACTCTCAACATTTTTCTTAGAAACCAGATCTCGGCTGCCTCAGTCTTGTTCTGGTTTGCTTGTTGACTGTCCACGCCTCACATCCGTACAACAGTACTGGTTCTATATAACATTCAAGGACTCTCTTCCTGATGGCAAGACAAACTTGGAGTAAACTTGATGTGGGTGGGAAGGAGCAGTGACGGGGAATTTCAGGTGAAATATAGGAAGGGAACTTCGGGTGGAGGGATGTTAAAAAGCAAACAAACACACAACTTGCTGTTGGAGAAAAGGAGGGTCGAGAGACCACAGGGACAGAATTCTTGCCGGTCCATTGTAGGGAGAGGAGCAAATGGAACTCTGAGGATGCGAGTAGAAGGACCAAGGAGAAGGATCTCTGGGGGATCAGGGGAAACAACTGTGGAGAAGGGAAGCAAGACATACGGGAGAGGAGTGTAGAGAAACCAAAGAGGAGGGGTTCAAATGGCTGGGGACAAAGAGAGGGAACTCTGTGGAGACCAAAGCAAAGGAAGTAGGGGAGACAAGTGGAAGAAGAATCGGTGACAAGAAATGGAGGGAGCTCTTGGAAAATGGAGATGGGTAGGGGGAGAAGAGAAACAAATGGGGAAACTCTGAAACAAGGGGAACTTTTGGACAACGGGGTCGGTGGCAAGAAGGGTGAGTAGAAGGTCTATTGGACAAAGACAGACAAAGATAAGGAGGACTTTGGAACAAGAAGTGGGGACAAAGGGGTAGATTCTGGAACAAAAGGAGGAAAAAGGGTATAGGAATCTGGCTTAAGGATGGGGGAGAGAAAGATGGGTGGGCATACTCTGCGACAATAGGTAGGGAAAAGGATGGGGAGGGGTGTCTATTGGAACAAATGGGAGTCAAGGGTGGGGTGGAAGCTGGACAAAAGGGAAGTGGACAAAGGATGGGAAAGTCTGGGACAAGATGGGGGAGGAACAATATCTGTGTGTTGTGGTGGGGAGCACAAATTAATAACAAGGAAGGGATCACTCTGATACAAGAGGAGGGGGTACATGCATTGGGGTAGGTATGGTTCAATGTAACGGGGGACAAGGCTAAGGGAAAAGGGAGGTGTAACAAGGGTGGTGGGGTCTGGGATACAAGCAGAACAAAAGTGATGGGAAGTCTTGGACAGAGAAGGGGAAAAAGAGTATCAGATTGTTAGACAAAATGAACAATGATGGGGCACTCTGTGACAAAAGGGCATGATGATGGGTCACTCTGTGACAAAAGGGCATGATGATGGGTCACTCTTGACAAAAGGGAATGATGATGGGGCACTCTTGACAAAAGGGCATGATGATGGGGCACTCTGTGACAAAATGGAATGATCATGGGGCACTCTATGACAAAAGGGCATGATGATGGGGCCTCTGTGACAAAAGGGCATGAAAGATGGGGCACTCTGTGACAAAATGGAATGATCATGGGTCACTCTATGACAAAATGGATGATCATGGGGCACTCTATGACAAAAGGGCATGATGATGGGGCACTCTATGACAAAAGGGAACAATGATAGGACACTGTGACAAAAGGGAACAATGATAGGACACTGTGACAAAAGGGCATGATGATGGGGCACTCTATGACAAAAGGGCATGATGATGGGGCACTCTATGACAAAAGGGAACAATGATAGGACACTGTGAAAAAAGGGCATGATGATAGGGCACTCTATGACAAAAGGGAACAATGATAGGACACTGTGACAAAAGGGCATGATGATGGGGCACTCTATGACAAAAGGGCATGATGATGGGGCACTCTCTGACAACAGGGAACAATGATAGGACACTGTGACAAAAGGGAACAATGATAGGACACACTGTGACAAAAGGAACATTGATAGGACACACTGTGACAAAAGGGAACAATGATAGGACACACTATGACAAAAGGGAACATTGATAGGACACACTGTGACAAAAGGGAACATTGATAGGACACACTGTGACAAAAGGACATTGATAGGAACACTTGACAAAGGAACTGATAGGACACCTGTGACAAAAGGGAACATTGATAGGATACAACTGTGACAAAAGGGAACATTGATAGGACACACTGTGACAAAAGGGAACATTGATAGGACACACTGTGACAAAAGGGAACAATGATAGGACACTGTGACAAAAGGGAACATTGATAGGACACACTGTGACAAAAGGGAACAATGATAGGACACACTGTGACAAAAGGGAACATGATAGGACACACTGTGACAAAAGGGAACATTGATAGGACACACTGTGACAAAAGGGAACATTGATAGGACACTGTGACAAAAAGGGAACATTGATAGGACACACTGTGACAAAAGGTAACATTGATAGGACACCTGTGACAAAAGGGAACATTGATAGGACACTTGACAAAAGGGAACATGATGAGACACTGTGACAAAAGGGAACATTGATAGGACACACTGTGACAAAAGGGAACATTGATAGGACACACTGTGACAAAAGGGAACATTGATGAGCACACTGTGACAAAAGGGAACATTGATGAGACACTGTGACAAAAGGGAACAATGATAGGACACACTGTGACAAAAGGGAACATTGATAGGACACCTGTGACAAAAGGGAACATTGATAGGACACACTGTGACAAAAAGGGAACATTGATAGGACACACTGTGACAAAAGGGAACATTGATAGGACACACTGTGACAAAAGGGAACATTGATAGGACACACTGTGACAAAAGGGAA
>JAPXFY010000034.1:11095102-11102602 GCA_030674185.1 Monoplex corrugatus
ATCTGAAGACAATTTACATAAATAAACAAAGTTACCGGCACGAAAGAACTTAATATTTCACAAGAGATGACAACATCATGTGAAGAAGAAGGGGGGGAAAGAGGAACAAATTCAATGAGAAAGAAGAGAGAGAGAGAGAGAGAGAGAGAGAGAGAGAGAGAGAGAGAGAGAGAGAGAGAGAGAGAGAGAGAGAGAGAGAGAGAGGAAAGAAGAAAATGCAAAAATTTCAAAACTAGAACCGGCAATTCAAGAAGAAAACATAATAATGGAACGGGAAATTGGTCTCTGTGCATGAAATGTTAATAATGTTTTGGTTGGGATAAGTATAACGTTTTTATTCTATTTCATTTTATCTTATTTTATTTTATATTATTTCACTTCAATTTATTTTATTTCATCATTTTTCATTTTATTTCAGGGCAGGACAGGACAGGACAGGACAGAACAGTACAGGACAGGGCAGGGCAGGACAGGGCAGGACAGGACAGGACAGGACAGAACAGAACAGGACAGGACAGAACAGGACAGGACAGGACAGGGCAGGACAGGACAGGGCAGGGCAGGACAGGACAGGACAGGACAGGACAGAACAGGAATGGACAGGACAGGGCAGGACAGGGCAGGGCAGGACAGGGCAGGACAGGACAGGACAGGACAGAACAGGACAGGACAGGACAAGGCAGGGCAGGACAGGGCAGGGCAGGGCAGGACAGCACAGGGCAGGACAGGACAGGACAGGACAGGACAGGACAGGACAGAACAGGACAGACTGGAACAGAACAGGACAGGACAGGACAGGACAGGGCAGGACAGGGCAGGACAGGGCAGGACAGGACAGAACAGGACAGGACAGGACAGGACAGGGCAGGACAGGGCAGGGTAGGGCAGGGCAGGACAGGGCAGGACAGGACAGGACAGGACAGAACAGGACAGACCGGAACAGAACAGAACAGAACAGAACGGAACGGAACAGAACAGAACAGGACAGGACAGGACAGGACAGGACAGGACAGGACAGGACAGAACGGAACGGAACGGAATAGAACAGGACAGAACAGAACAGAACGGAACGGAACAGAACAGAACAGGACAGGACAGGGCAGAACAGAACGGAACAGAACAGAACAGAACAGAACAGAACAGAACAGAACGGAACAGAACAGAACAGAACAGGACAGGACAGGAAAGAACAGAACAGAACAGAACGGAATGGAACGGAACAGAACAGGACAGGAAAGAACAGAACAGAACGGAAGAGAACAGAACGGAACGGAACGGAACGGAACAGAACAGAACAGAACAGGACAGGACAGGACAGAACGGAACAGAACAGAACAGAACAGAACAGAACGGAACAGAACAGAACAGAACAGGACAGGACAGGAAAGAACAGAACAGAACAGAACGGAACGGAACGGAACAGAACAGGACAGGACAGGACAGGAAAGAACAGAACGGAAGAGAACAGAACGGAACGGAACGGAACAGAAACAGAACAGGACAGGACAGCACAGGACAGGGCAGGAGCGCGGACAGGCAGGACAGGACAGGACAGGACAGGACAGGGCAGGACAGGACAGGACAGGACAGGACAGGACAGGGCAGCAGGACACAGGACAGGGCAGGGCAGGCAGGACAGGACAGGCAGGACAGGGACAGACAGGACAGGACAGGACAGGGACAGGACAGGACAGCGGACAGGACAGGACAGGACAGGACAGGACAGGCAGGCAGGACAGGACAGGACAGGACAGGCAGGCAGGCAGGAAGGACAGGACAGGACAGGACAGGACAGGACAGAAGGACAGGAGCAGAAGACAGGACAGAGGACAGGACAGGACAGGACAGGACAGGCAGGACAGGACAGGGCAGGACAGGACAGGACAGGACAGGACAGGACAGGACAGGACAGGACAGGACAGGACAGGACAGGACAGCGCAGGACAGGACAGGACAGGACAGGACAGGACAGGACAGGACAGGACAGGGCAGGGCAGGGCAGGGCAGGGCAGGGCAGGACAGGACAGGACAGGGCAGGGCAGGACAGGGCAGGGCAGGGCAGGGCAGGACAGGACAGGGCAGGACAGGACAGGACAGGAAAGAACAGAACGGAACGGAACGGAACGGAACGGAACGGAACAGAACAGAACAGAACAGATCAGATCAGAACAGAACAGAACAGAACAGAACAGAACAGAACAGAACAGATCAGATCAGATCAGATCAGAACAGAACAGAACAGAACAGAACAGAACAGAACAGAACAGAACAGAACAGAACAGAACAGAACAGATCAGATCAGATCAGATCAGATCAGATCAGATCAGAACAGAACAGAACAGAACAGAACAGAACAGATCAGATCAGATCAGATCAGAACAGAACAGAACAGATCATATCATATCAGAACAGAACAGAACTGAACTGAACTGAACAGAACAGAACAGAACAGAACAGAACAGAACAGAACAGAACAGAACAGAACAGAACAGAACAGAACTGAACAGAACACAACAGAACGGAACGGAACAGAAAAAGAAATCAGAGTCGAAGAAAACAGGGGAGAGAAGAACATTTGACGCGGGGAAAATTTTACCCAGATACCGTTCGTGTATTATCTACCTTCGGTGACTGACTGACCATTTTTTTGGATAATCTGTCATGGTTATTTTCTTCCAAGACTAGTCATGCAGGGTGATATACACATGCACACTTACGCATCCATGCGCGCACGCACGCGCGCACACACACATGCACACACACGCACACGCACGCATACACATACACACTAACATAAACACGCACGCACGCACATACTCATACATACACAGTTGTCAGTCTACACACACACACATCCATACATATCCATCCACCTACACAAACACACACACACACACACACACACACACCACACACACAACTCAACACACATGCAGACATACACACACACACACACACACACACACACACACACACACACATACACACACACACACAACTCAACACAGAACAGAACTGTGACAAGCAATCGTTTAGTAGAAAATATAGTTGACAGTTCGCTTTACCTTTTGAATGATGGGAGTGTCACTAGAATTCCTGATATTTCCAAACATCGGGCAACAGCCATCGATCTGTCTTTAATCTCACCAGAATTAGTACCCTGCTGTACCTGGGACACTCACAGAGATACTTTAGGAAGTGATCACTTACCTATCCTCATAACACTAACTAACGAAAACATCAGGATGAAAGACAGCATTCCTGATATTATACCAAAATATAATTATACACGCGCTGATTGGTCCTTGTTTCAGACTGTTCTTTCTAATCGAGATTTCACACATTATGAAAGTGAAAATGTAGACGTTATGTTTTCTAAATTCCAGGAGTCAGTTCTAGCTGCTGCAGACCTTTCCATCCCGAAACTCAAAACTTTTAAGTCTAATAACCGTTTGGGTAATGTTTGGTGGACGGAGGTATGTGAGCAAGCAGTTCAGTATAAAAAAAGAGAAATACAAAATCTACATCAAAAGCAGGAAACCTGAAGATCATATGGAAATGAAAAAAGCTAACACCCAGTGTAATAAAATCATCGCTGAAGCAAAGAAAAATTACTGGGCATCATACTGCACAAAAGAAATTTCAGATTTCAAGGATTTCCATAAAGTATGGACAAAAATGAATCAAATGAAAAATGGAGCCAACTTACCTAGGTGTCCAATAATGATTGATACAAGTCACAAATTTCTTTCCGACATGGACAAAGCTGAAACTTTTGTGGAACTTTTTGCCCAAAATAGTAAAGTAGATGGTTTGACTCCTACCTGCAAACACTACAGGGAAATGGCAGCTAACAACCCTATCTACACTGATCCAATACCTCAAAATGATCTCTGGTTTAATTCTCCAATCACCTTAGAAGAGTTAAAAAACACTATCTTGTCTCTGCGCAACAAAAGGAGTTCGGTAGGTGTTGATGCAGTTTCAACTGAAATGATTAAACATCTTCCAGAAAACTATATTATTTTTTTACACAAAATTTTTCAGAAATGCTGGGCTGGTGGAACTATACCACAATTATGGCAAACGTCTGTTGTTATACCAGTATTAAAAGCAGGAAAGCCTAAAAACAATAAAAACAGTTACAGACCTATTGCTTTAACGTCCCATACGAGCAAACTATTGGAAAAATTGGTATTAAACAGACTTGTACATTACTGTGATAAAAATAACGTTATTCCAGTAAATCAGGCTGGTTTTAGAAAAGGGAGATCTACAGTTGAGCACCTGGTTAAACTTACCACTCACATCAAGAAAGAGTTTGCCCGCAGAAAAAGTCTTTTAGCTACATTTTTTGATGTGAAAAAAGCTTACGATCAAGTTTGGCATACGCGTTTATTGTACAAGCTGAAATCTATTGGTTTATCTGGCATTATGTATGATTACATTAAGTCTTTTTTAGCCAATAGAACTATTCAGGCAAGAGTGGGAACTAGTTATTCTACTTCACGACATCTTGATATGGGAATTCCACAAGGTTCAGTGATAGCACCGCTTTTATTTAATATCCTTATACAGGATCTTCCTAAAGCACTCTCAAATCGTGTTGTTTTGGCACAGTATGCTGATGATATATGTATTTGGATGAATATTACTTTAAAAAAGACAACTCCACAGAGAGCACAGAATTACATTAGGAAATTGTATCAATCTGATCTTGATAATCTTGGAAACTATATGTTAGAAAATGGTCTGTCGTTGTCAGCGGAAAAAACTAACATGATGCTATTTAATTCTGGTGGTACTTTAAGTAACTTGCCTACTTTCAGATTGCTTGGTGAAGTGTTACATTACAAACAGGTTGTAAAATTTCTGGGAGTCTTTATGACATCGAAATTAAACTGGAATGTCCATTTTGATTATATTTCAACAAAAGCAAGAAAAGCCCTAAATTTTCTAAAGATAATAAGCCGATTACCTTGGGGAATGGATACGAACATACTAATTCATCTGTCAACAGCACTTGTACGATCTAAATTATCCTATGCGCAAGAAGTGTTTTTCAGTGCACCAAAATATTTATTAAAGAAGATACAAAGCTTAGACTGCAAAAGTATTAAAATTGCTCTAGGTCTCCCTACTCATGCCTCTAATCTGGAAACGTACAAAGTTGCTGGAATTCTGCCTCTGAACAACTATCGTGAGCTAGCGACAGCAAAATTTGCAGTTAGAACTACTTCACAAACGGACAATTTTGTGAGTAAGGAAATTAAAATCAGGTCTGATGTTGACTTTCCAAAGCGAGCAAAAAGCATTTCATCACAAATGACTGTTTCAACTTACATATCTGACTTGGTCAAACAGTCTAACATAAATATGGATGAAATAGCTGAGACACCATCAACAACGCCTATCCCTACATGTGAAATGCAAAAAGCCTCTTTTGATATTGATTATACAGACGCTAAGAAATCTGAAAACGTCAACATTTCGATATCCACAGCAAGAGAACACATCGATGAAAAATACCGTACCCACCTTCACATTTTTACCGATGGATCAGTCTTAGAAAATAAATGTGCTGGAGCAGCATTTTATGTTCCAAAATTTAAGATAAAAAAGTCATTTTTCGTTGGGGCAAACTTATCGATCTTTACAGCGGAATTAGTCGCTATTAATCAAGCATTGCATTATCTAGTAAATCTTAAACCCATGTCTTTCAAAGTAGTTCTCTTTGTTGACTCAAAATCTGTATTATATGCCTTACGGTCTTTTAATGCCGACACAAGACCTGATTTAATTACTGAGGCAAATCATCTTATACATCGTTTAAGGGTCAAAGGTACAGATATCAGTTTATGCTGGGTGCCTTCTCATGTTGGTCTTCACGGCAACGAAGTAGTTGACAGAGCAGCTAAGCAAGGCGCCCAGAATGCTGATAATGCTATAGAATTACATGTTCATACCTCCGTAAAAGAAGCTTGCAACTTGCTCGAATCAGCCTCATGGACTCGATTTCTTGAACATTCAGATGAACAGTTTGTGTCACAACAAATGATAAAACTTACCGTTCAAAATGTATGTAAAAAATTGCAGTATTCTTCTATGTATCATTTGAGATCGATTGTTGCTGTTTGTTTTCGTATTCAGCTAAACGCATTGAGAACAAAATATTGTAAAAATGTCAAGTGTATTTGCGGCGAACAGTTCACACTGTTTCACTGTTTATTCTACTGCAAAATGCTACGTTCTTTTTTACCGAAAATGTTTACTCAAGAAAAGTATTCTGAAAATCATTTCCAGAAAATTACATCAGATCAAACGTTGTTAGTTAGAATTTCAGAATCATTAGTTCACAGTCCTGTTAATGCATTACTTTAACTTTATTCGGTTTGTATTTTAGTGTTACAATTTCCCTTCACGTTATTGAAGTTAATTGTTAGTGTTAAGTTCTCGTTCCATTTTACTGTTCCCCCACCTGCTAATGTCTTTTTCCTCTGTCTTCCCTCTGCCCAAATCCAACCCGTCCAACTATCGTTCTACATTTTATTTTGTTCACTTTTTTTTTTTTTTTTTTTTTTTTTTTTTTAAATAATTTCCCCTCCCCCCCTCCCCCGTCTAATATCACTTATAGTGAAAAGACGTTAAATTAAAGAACGAACGAACAACTCAACACAAACACACACACACACACACACAACACAACACACACACACACATCTCAGCACACACACACACACACAATTCAGCCCCACACACACACACACACACACACACACACACACACAACTCAGTACACACACACACACACACAATTCAGCACACACACACACACACAAACACACACCCACACACACACACACAACTCAGCACACACACACACACACACACACACACACACACAACTCAGCACACACCCACACACACACACACACACACACACAACTCAGCACACACACACACACACCCCCCACACACACACAACTCAGCACACACACACACACACACACACACACAACTCAAACACACACACACACACAACACACACAACTCAGCACACACACACACACAACTCAACACACACACACACACACAACTCAGCACACACACACACACACAACTCAACACACAAACACACACACACACACAACTCAACACACACACACACACAACTCAACACACACACACACACACAACTCAACACACACACACACACACAACTCAACACACAAACACACACACACACACAACTCAACACACACACACACACACACACACACACACACACACACACACACACACACACACACACACACACACACACACACACAGAGCTCAACACACACACACGCATCTCATTATTATCATTGTTTGTTTTATTTAATGAAGTAACGTAGTTGTTTAAAAGCTGTGTACAGCCATGTGTACAAATATGTGTACAGACATTAAAATAATAATGAACACTGGCGCGTGCACGAATATGCACACATACACATTTCG
>JAPXFY010000034.1:11117602-11120102 GCA_030674185.1 Monoplex corrugatus
ATATTTGATGTTTCTCGAGCGCATACACACCCTTTATTAACCAGACAGGTAAAATCTTCACCCTTTACGAACCAAACAGGTAAACTGTCCACCCATTACCATCCAGGTGTTATCCAGACATATAAAATGTCCACCCTTTATTAACCAGACAGGTAAAATGTCCACCCTTTATTAACCAACAGGCAAAATGTCCACCCTTTATTAACCAGACATATAAAATGTCCACCCTTTATTAACCAGACAGATCAAAATGTCCACCCTTTACTAACCAGACAGGTACAATGTCCACCCTTTACTAACCAGACAGATCAAATGTCCACCCTTTACTAACCAGACAGACAAATGTCCACCCTTTACTAACCAGACAGATCAAATGTCCACCCTTTACTAACCAGACAGATCAAATGTCCACCCTTTACTAACCAGACAGATCAAATGTCCACCCTTTACTAACCAGACAGTAAAATATCCACCCTTTACTAACCAGACAGATACAAATTCCACCCTTTACTAACCAGACAGGTACAATGTCCACCCTTTACTAACCAGACAAGTAATGTCCACCCTTTACTAACCAGACAGGTAAAATGTCCACCCTTTACTAACCAGACAGGTAAAATGTCCACCCTTTACTAACCAGACAGGTAAAATGTCCACCCTTTACTAACCAGACAGGTAAAATGTCCACCCTTTACTAACCAGACAGGTAAAATGTCCACCCTTTACTAACCAGACAGGTAAAATGTCCACCCTTTACTAACCAGACAGGTAAAATGTCCACCCTTTACTAACCAGACAGGTAAAATGTCCACCCTTTACTAACCAGACAGGTAAAATGTCCACCCTTTACTAACCAGACAGTAAATGTCCACCCTTTACTAACCAGACAGGTAAAATGTCCACCCTTTACTAACCAGACAGGTATAAATGTCCACCCTTTATTAACCAGACAGTAAAATGTCCACCCTTTATTAACCAGACATATAAAATGTCCACCCTTTATAACCAGACAGTAAATGTCCACCCTTTATTAACCAGACATATCAAAATGTCCACCCTTTATTAACCAGACAGGTAAAATGTCCACCCTTTATAACCAGACATAAAATGTCCACCCTTTATAACCAGACAGGTAAAATGTCCACCCTTTACTAACCAGACAGATCAAATGTCCACCCTTTACTAACCAGACAGATCAAATGTCCACCCTTTACTAACCAGACAGATCAAATGTCCACCCTTTACTAACCAGACAGATCAAATGTCCACCCTTTACTAACCAGACAGATACAATATCCACCCTTTACTAACCAGACAGGTACAATGTCCACCCTTTACTAACCAGACAGGTAAAATGTCCACCCTTTACTAACCAGACAGGTAAAATGTCCACCCTTTACTAACCAGACGGTAAAATGTCCACCCTTTACTAACCAGACAGGTAAAATGTCCACCCTTTACTAACCAACAGGTAAAATGTCCACCCTTTACTAACCAGACAGGTAAAATGTCCACCTTTTTACTAACCAGACGGTAAAATATCAACCCTTTAATAAGCAGACAGATAAAATATCCATCCTTTAGTAACCAGACAGGTAAATGTCGACATTTTACTAACCAGACAGTACAATGTCCACCCTTTACTAACCAGACAGGTAAAATGTCCACCCTTTACTAACTAACAGGTAATATGTCCACCCTTTACTAACCAGACAGGTAAAATGTCCACCCATTACTAACCAAACAATCAAAATGTCCACCTTTACTAACCACAGATCAAATGTCCACTTTACTAACCAGACAGATACGATATCCACCTTTACTAACCAGAAGGTTAAATGTCCACCATTTACTAACCAGAGAGATACAATGTCCACCCTTTATAACCAGACAGTCAAATGTCCACCCTTTACTAACTAACAGGTAAAATGTCACCTTTACTAACCAGAAGGTAAAATCTTCACCCTTTACTAACCAGAAGGTAAAATATCCACCCTTTACTAACCAAATAGGTAAATGTCCACCCTTTACTAACCAGAGAGGTAAAATGTCCACCCTTTACTAACCAGAGAGGTAAAATGTCCACCCTTTACTAACCAGAGAGGTAAAATGTCACCCTTTACTAACCAGAGAGGTCAAATGGCCACCCTTTACTAACCAGAGAGGTCAAATGGCCACCCTTTACTAACCAGAGAGGTCAAATGGCCACCCTTTACTAACCAGAGAGGTCAAATGGCCACCCTTTACTAACCAGAGAGGTCAAATGTCCACCCTTACTAACCAGACACAAGCCAAGCAAGATCAAACTCGATCAATGGTTGGAAATTCAATGTTTCTATCCAGTTTGGATCATTTACAATATCTAGCGCTTTGTCTGCCTAGTGTTGTTGTCTGTTGTTATCTGTGTGTGTGTGTGTGTGTGTGTGCGTGTGTGTGTGTGTGTGTGTGTGTGTGTGTGTGTGTTGTGTGTGTGTGTGTGTGTGTGTGTGTGTGTGTGTGT
>JAPXFY010000034.1:11122602-11135102 GCA_030674185.1 Monoplex corrugatus
TTAAATATGGTTCAGTCTATTAATTTCTGTTTGTTCACGTTTAATCAGAAATATAGTCATGAAGTAAACGAAACACTCAAAATCATGAAAACT
This sequence comes from Monoplex corrugatus, assembly GCA_030674185.1. Lineage (NCBI taxonomy): Eukaryota > Metazoa > Mollusca > Gastropoda > Littorinimorpha > Ranellidae > Monoplex > Monoplex corrugatus. Next base: position 11,122,696 of record JAPXFY010000034.1, read on the forward strand.
TATGCCGAAAGAGTGCCTTTTTATTTCAGTTTTAAAATAATGGATTTTTTTGTTTTGTGTTGTCTTTTGTTTTTAGGTTTCTTAGCATCCTGTTTTGGTTTGCTTTTTCGTTTGTTTGTTTGTTTGTTTGTTTGTTTGTTCACTATCTATTTATCTTATTTACCGATTTGTTTATTCTAATTTTCTTTGGCTCTGTCTCGTGTCATGATCTGAACCCAGTTTTACCTGTTGTTGAAATTTTGGTATCTATTTGCTTTTCTTTCCCATATATGTTTTTAAATAATGTGTCGTTTCGGTTTAGATTTATATATTACCGTACTACAAAGAATCTGAAAATCATTACGCTTGTTAAGAATCATAATTGATTAAATCATAATCAATAGAATTATAACTGATTGAAATATAATCACTTTCAGTAATGAATGGTGAGAAATTGCTTGATATTACAGTGACGAAAAGTTCCCTTTTTTTTAACTTGCTCTAAGCATAGTAAGTTGTTTTGTTGCGTGTTTTTGTGTTTGCATTTGTTTTAATGAAATAAATATCCTCTGCCTTCCCCAACCCCCCTTTCTCTCTCTCCCTCTCTCCCTCCCTCCCCCCTCTCCCTCCCTCTCTCTCTCTCTATATATATATACATAGTGTGTGTGTGTGTGTGTGTGTGTGTGTGTGTGTGTGTGTGTGTGTGTGTGTGTATGTGTGTGTGTGTTAATACGGCTTTTCGTGAAAGAGCTAATCAAAATCATTCTGCTTCAATCAAAGACTTATGGCATTTTGTCTTGTGTGTTTTATTAAAATAAAACAAGTTTTTTTTCTTTATAAAGGTTAACATGTTTTTGTTTTGTTTTGTTTTGTTTGTTTTTGTTTTTGTTTTTGTTTTTTGGTGAAAGAGCTAGTCGAAATGACAAATATTTCAACTAAAAACTATTAGTATTTTATATTTTATAATTAAAATAAAACGAGTCTCTTTTCCATAAAGGTACTCGAAATGAAGCAGATTGTCTTCTCTTCTTTGTTAAAATAAAAATGGGCGGGTTTTTTGTTTGTTTTGTTTTGTTTTGTTTTTGTTTGTTTTTCAAGATTGAGGCAAGTGAGACTCGCACTTTCCTGTATTTAATTCCTTGATTAAAACCTGACTTTTTTCAAGCGACAATACGTCCAATTTTCTGGATAAATGCCACTTTCTTTAAACTGTTGCAGGTAAATCAATTTTTTTTTTCCCAGTAGGTCTGAAAACATCTCCTGTTTCGAAAAGGACTCGCTGATTTTGCGCGTCAACGTTTGTTCAGGTTTTGTATTGAGATGAAGACTGGCAGATCAGCCTCCTACGGAATATAGATCTGATATCATGTAAAAGCGGATTGACAATTTGAGATGCAGGAAAATGCATTTTAGATAAAGAAAAAAAAATTCAGTACATTTTCCAGATAAATGCAACAAAGAAAAATGTCTTAATGGAGGATTTTTTTCTCTGAAGTAAAGAAAGTTATGTCTCACAGATTTCCCCAAAGTTTTCAGGATGACTGTCAATTGTCTTAAACAGGAGAGGTACGTACCATATAATAACAATAATAATAATAATAATAATGACAAGAATAATGAAAATAATAATAATAACAACAACCGCAACAATAATGCTGATGATGATAATAGTAATAACAACAACAACACAACAACAATAATAATAATGGTGATGACGACGACGATAATGACGATGTCGATGATGATGATGATGATGATGATGATGATGATGATGATGATGATGATGATGATTTCGCTTGTATAGCGCAGGCAGTCCATACCAGAAGTATGCACGTTGCCCTTTACAGGAACAGAACATCATTAACCCTTCAGTCAAGTAAAAGAAGACAATGACAAAACATGAAAAAAAATATAGGAACCAGAATAACATAGGTATCAGGAACCATAGTAAAAAGAAGAGTCAAATAATATAAACGAATACAAGTATTCACAGACGCACAAACAATGCACGTGTGCCTATGCACACATGATACACATGCACGCACACACGCTAATGTACTGACACACTGGTATGCATTCACACACACACACACACACACACACACCACACACACACACACATACACGCACGCACGCACGCACGCACGTACGCACACTGGTATACAAACACGCATACAAAATGTTGAGCTAGGATACACTCAAGACATGTGATTTTTGACCCAGATTGGTATCCTGTCTTTGTATCACCTTCTCAAACATGCAAGCTATCAATAGATTTTTCTTTCTAACAAATAACCCTTGGTTGTATTTTTGTTGTTGTTGTTTTTGTTTTTTCAACCGTACCAATATATTTGTTATTGCTTTATCATAAGCGGTAATAGACAGTAGAATGTTGTTTGTTTAATTTGTTGTTTAACAGTAAGTTTTTTTCCCCAGCGTCTGTTTTTCATTAATACGCTAATACATTTTTTCTCTCGCATAAAACCTGTTTGCACACTATAGTTTAATTTCATTGATAAAGACAAATTGGATTCCAGATAAAACAGTTTTGGAAAGGTAAAGCCTTTTTCTTCTTTCAGATTTACTTCATTAATTACGGCAGAATGAGTTGGGTTCCAGGATAAACTGAGTCAGAGCAGTTTCAATGCTGAGGACTTGATTTGGCTTCGCGCTTTGACGGTTACACATTTTTTCTTTAAGTTAAAAGAAGACAAAAACTGCCACCATCAGTGTTCGCTGTTTCCAGTTTCGTTTGATACATAAAGGCCAATAAACCGAAAGCCAAACAAAACTCGGTGTAGTTTGTACAGTTGAAACTGTCATAAAATATCACACAGAAAAACAGAATGCAAAATTGATGTGGAATTTTCTCACACTTAAAACAAAATGGCTACCATATTTACCTTTGATAACAATTGAAACGTGATTCTGTTCATTCACATTGCAGTACACATATTGTATAATAAAATTATGATAACGAACACGATATACTCGTGTGTGTTATTGCAGTACACATATTGTATATGATAACGAACACAAGTATGCTCGTTGTCTGTTATTGTAGTGCACACATTGTATGTGATAGCGAATACAATTTACTCGTGTGTGTGTTATTGCAATAGACACATTGTATATAATAGCGAATACAATATGCTCGTGTGTGTCGACAAAATGTATGTAGACATCCTGGCTCAAGCTTATTACAATTCTCCACCTGTTTTGTGACACAGAACACTACCATCACTGTTCGATGTTTCTAGTTTCACTAAATACAAAGACCGTTCAACTGAATTATAATAATGATAATAATAATAATAATAATAACAAAATAATAATAATAATAATGACAGCAACAATAATGAATAATACTGATAATAATAATAATAATATTCATCTGAATTTTAAAAAAAATAATGATATTAATATTCCTAAGGCGCCAAATCTTGATATACAAATTAAATCAAAGCGTACACTCTCATTATTTACTAAAACAGTTACTGTGAATGAGAAAAAGTGACGGATACCAAGCACAGGCATAGTGGGAAGGGTTGGAACAGGAAGGGAGTGGGACAAAGGAGTGGTACACAGTTGGAAAGTTTAAGACATGACTGTTGAACATCATGAGGCACTAGTTTAAAAGCCTGAAAAGTGCCTTATTCAAATTTTGTTTGTTTGTTTTGTTTTGCTTGTTTCACTTCATACATACAGACCGAACTTCAGACCGCAGAAAAAAGAAATTTCATGTCAGAAATCTTGACGTTTGGGAAATTTAATATCTTTTTAATTTAAACCAAAAAATTGCCACTATCCTTGTTCGGTGTTGTGTTTCATACCATACAGAAAGACCAATAAACAGAAGCCTAAACAAATAAAACAAAACAAAACAAAACAAAACAAAACAAAACAAAATAAAACAATACGAAAACGTGCAGTTTTACAGTTGAAGACTGAACATGATTCAGCGCTTGTGACAATGGAAAGTTACAGCTATTTTTCTAACACTTAAAAGAAAAGGAAAATCTTCCACCGAATGTGGTGGGTGTTTCGAGTTTCATTTCATTCATGAAGACCAGTAAATTCAGTTTCAGACAAAATACAGTGCAATTCTACAATTGATCTTTTTTCTTTCAAACTGGTCTTTTACAAATTCTTGCAAGCAAAGAATACAAAAATGCAAAAGAAAACAACAAAACGTAGTTATACTTTCATCATAGGAACAAATTTCACTTCATGCAAAATAACCATGTGTTTAAAATTCAAGAATATAATATAATATATATATATATATATTATATATATATATATATATATACATCAGCTTGAAGCATAATTAGAAATGATTTAAAAAAAAAAAAGTACACGAACGACAACGACAAAAAGGCAGCAAGCAGCAGCGACACAACAACACAACAACAACAACAACAACAACACCAACAGCAACACACACACACACACACACACACACACACACACACACACACACACATACATACACACACACACACGCACGCGCGCGCGCGTGCACACACACACACACTCACACACAATTTGTCAACACACTTGAGTATTCGCTATCATATACAATGTGTGTATTGCAATGTGAATGAACAGACTCAAGTTTGAATTGTTATTAATGATAAATATGGCAGCCATTTCGTTTTAAATGTGAGCAAATTCCACGTCAGTTTTGCATTGTATTCTTCTGTGTGATATATTATGACAAGACATCTTTTTAAAAAAACTATGTTAACAGTTAAGGGGTTTAATTGCCGGACATCCTGGCTGAGGCACCGTTAATCTTTTTTTTCCCCAAACTTAAAAAAAAACCCAGCCATTATCAATGTTCGGCATTTTTAGTTTCATTATTTAACATAAAGACCAAAGAATTCAATTGCAGACAAACCCAGTGCAGTTCTACAGTTGAGGATTTCACTGATGGACATCCTGGCTAAGAACGGGTCACAGTGATCCGCTTTCTTTGTCAGACTTAGAAAACTTAAGACTGTAGAGTTACAGTCCTTTTCTCACACTGGACGAAGCAGCAGGGAAGTTTCAATCTGTTTCCACTAATTATTGTATTTGGTGTTTGTTTTTTTGTGATCTTACGCTTGACAAATGCCAGTTGGCCGAAAATTTGCGCCATTCTTGTCTGGTTGTATTAAAGACGCGTTGTTATTCTTTTTTCGTGTTTTTTTCTGGTTCCTGTTTGCTTGAACGCGGGCAGTCACACTTGTTTTGGATTTAGAAAAGACTGTCACCATCACTGTTTGGTATTTTCATTTTCAGTTTATATACAGAGACCAGTAAATCCAATTCCAGTCAAAATCCAGTGCAAATTCATCGTTAAGCATTTATTCTGAGTCGGTTTTTGTGAGAGTTCTTCGTCTTTTTAAACTTAAAAAAAAGAACAACAGTGCCACCATCAGTATTCAGTACTTTTAGTTTCAATTTATACATAAATAAAATTCCAAAGAAAAATCAGTGTGGAATCACAGTTGAGAATTTATTCTCGCTCGGCCATTGTGATAGTTCTTTTCCACCTTTTTCAACTTAAAAGAAAAACTGCCCCTTTCAGTGCTCGGTGTTTCATTTTTCTGACAAACAATGTGTGACTAAGGGAGGAGAGATCAGTGAAGTACATACCTGTGTGAAACAAGATGGACACCTTTCCTGGTTCTGTGGACACGGCAGGTATGATTTTCTCTGAAAACTGCTGTTTTCACGTCTGGTAACTGTCTCTTTCATTACTCTTTTCTACCTTTACTTTGCTCTCTCTCTGTGTATATATACATATATATAATATATATATTATATATATGTCTATCTCTCTGTCCGTCTGTCTGTCTACCTGTCTGTCTGTCTATCTGTCTCTTGCGCTCTCTCTCTCTCTCTGTGTGTCTGTCTCTCTACTACTGATAATGATGATGATGATAATTATGAGAAAAAAATGAAAAATAAAATAGTACTGCACGCATGCACGCACACACAAAGCACACATACATATACACACACAAACAAACGCACTCGCAAAAAGACACACACAAAACACAAAAGCACGCAAAACACACACACACACACACACACACACACACACACACACACACACACACACACACACACACACACACACACACACACAAACACACACACACACACACACACACACACACACACACACACACACACATCACACACACAAATTTCAGGAGTCATTGGTTCACAGTCCTGTTAACGACAGTCTGTTAATGCATATTTTGAATTTATGCAGTTTGTATTTTCGTGTTAAATTTTCCCTTTACATTGTTGAAGTTAATTGTTAGTGTTAAGTTTTCGTTCCATTTTTTTGTCGGTGGGTTTGGATGGAAGAGTCGAAACGAATAGCGGGGGATGGTACATACAAGAGGTGCACAAAATGATAAGCAAACAAAAAATGTCTTTGGAGTTAATGTTTCAGCCCATAAAATACTTTGTGGTGTTGAAAACTGTCTCTGTCTCTGTCTCTCTGTCTCTGTCCGTCTGTCTGTCTCTGTCTCTCTCTCTCTCACTCTGTCTATCTGTTTGTCTGTCTCTCTCTCTCTCTCTCTCTCTCTCTCTCTGTCTGTTTTAGAAATGGTGCGTGCGTCCTCTACCCCTCCCCCTCTCCCTCCTATGCAAACTGTGCTTTGTACCATTAAGTTTTTGTCATTTTGTACCAGTGTTTATGTGAATGATGAGATCGTGCACTTTGATTTGATTTATTTATCGAGATTTAACGCCTCCTTCTTCTTCTTCTTATTGTTGTTATCATCATCATCATCATCATCATTCTTTTTATCATTCCTATTATTATCATCATTTTCATCATCATTATCATTATTATTATCTTATTTCATTTTCCTATATTTTCTGTTTGTTTTTAAGAATCAGCGAGCTGGTTTTAGAAAAACCCGCCGCGTTGACGTCAGATTCAGCACCACAAAACAGTAAAGCCAGCTGATAAACATGTGGTCAGCAGCCATTTGAATTCTAACTGACAATGACAATGTTTAATGTAACCAAAAAAGCAATAATGACCGTGCAATAAAGTGTGTGTGTGACACGGCTGTAACTTAATACAGTTTTACAGTAACATCTCGTGGTGAACTATGGTATTTTTTGTTTAATTTCTCTTTAAGAATGTGGGGGTGGGGGGTGACGTTGGGGGTGGAGATTGTTTCATTTTACCCTGGAAGTGTGTGTGCCGCACGGCCGCATGTGTGTGTGTACGTGTGTATTTGTGTGTGTGTGTGTGTGTGTGTGTGTTGTGTGTGTGTGTGTGTGTGTTGTGTGTGTGTGTGTGACTGAGTGAGTGTGTGTGTGTGTGTGTGTGTGTGTGTTGTGTGTGTGTGTGTGTGTGTCTGTCTGTCTGTCTGTCTGTGTGTGGGTCTGTGTATGTGTCTGTTTTACCAAAGCGTATTTGCAAGATTCTCTCAACTGGCTCTAAGGTCAAAGTTGCACGGACGAAAAAAAATTCAAAAACAAACAAACAAACAAACAAACAAAAAACAAAAAACAGCACTTTTCAATGACGGTGTATGAACAGCTCATTAGAAACTGTTCACAGTATTCAACATCTGTCCTCAGTGTTGTGACAGTCTGCTGTAGTCCTCGTTGTACGTCAAAGTTTGTGTTAACCTGTTTTTCAAAGTCTGAACTTGTTTTTCAAAGTCTGACCTTTAGAAGGACAACATCTGGATTTTATGGTGGGAGGTAAAACTTTTGGTATAAAAAGGGGCATTGTTAGAATGACTGAACCTTCTCTTTTTTCCCGCTGTTTTTTGCGTGGAATTTTTGCGAAAAATAGCAGTTTTTGCGCACGAAGATTCCTAACTACGTGAAACGCCTTCACCAGAAATGCGTCATAGACCGTCGCATAGCAATGTCGGAATGCTAAAAATTGGAAACGAGCAATGGCTTAGCGTCTCCATGGATACACACACACGTAGGCCTATGATTTTCAGCAGCAAGAAAACATGTGGAGAGCTTGACAGCGGAAAGTCCTCAGGGGAGAAATCCCCTCGAGCAAGTGTTTCAGTCCTAAGCTCCTTACGCTCTAAGGGGGCCGGGCCACATCCATTCCATGACTCTGGAATGCCCTTTTGCTTTTTCTTCGACTGAATTCGAACCCACGTCCGCAAAGTGATCGATTGTCTCTGCTATGTCTTCCCAGGTTATGCTATGTTATTGTTGTTTATAGCCCAGCCGACAGCGTAGAGCCATATCAGGGCTATAACGTCTTCAAAATATACAAAACTTCACCAGGAAAAAAAAGAAGAAAGAAAATAAGTACACATATCAATGTATTCGCGTATATAATGTAAGGACATGCCCCTGGCGTTGACCACTCCGTTCGATTTATCGCACAGGGGATTTAAAAAAAACACACCTGCAAGTTTAAGCATATCTGAGGACACTAAAAACATATCTAAAAACAGGTATAAATTATCTAAAATTGCTTCCGCATATCTCACCTCTCTACAGCCAAAATGCACTAAATACATGTACCCAATTATCATCCTAAGAAAAAGTATGTAAGACTTTATCGAACCCATACAGGTGAATGGACCAGCAAGGCAGAAAATGATAGGAAGAAATGACAGAAAGAAAAAGAACAAGGCAGAAACAAAGCGAGTGACAGAAAAGAGGAAAATCCTAGCACAGAATTTCCAGAAGGTGTGGATACTATGTATACTGAAAAAGCCCCCGGCATCCACACGAGGGAAAACGTGTATGCACACTGATATCAGCAGACTTCAGGTCAACGCTTATCTTCTTTAACTATATGACAAGACTCATCTTACGACAGTCCATAATCGTTATCACGCTGGGAAGTTAATACCACTGAAGAAGAAGAAGAATGTCTGCAGGCGTTCCGATATCGCAGTAGTTCCCCAGTAGACTGGTGCAATCAAGAAAATGTGCAATACACTAACTTGTATCTTATTAATGAATTCTTGTACTGCATGAAAATCATTTCCAACTCTTCAGTTTTGTCGTCATAAAACAAAGGCACTTCAGAAGTCCCTGCGATTGTTTTGATTTTGATTGTAAATAAATCTGATTTTGATTATAAATAAGTCTTCTGTCTTCTCCAGTCTTTATTATATTTGTCTGATTGTACAATCCGTTCGCTGGTAGAAAGAGTTGACAATCAGCAGAAAGGAGAATTGCCATGTGACGTCAAGACTTCTTTCACACCATTAATTCAGGTCTTCCTTGGTCTGCCTCACTCCCTTATATCTGTTATATACTTGTTGAGCCATGCTGGTAGGGGGAGGGGGTAGTCGGTTGGTGAGACTGTGTTGAAATGACCAAACCACTTAATTCTTTGTTACTGAAGATGTAGACAGAAGTTGTTCCCACTGTTTCTCTGATTTCGGTGGTTTTGATTACGTCCTGTCTGGTCCTGTGGATAGATGTTCTCAGACAACATATCTGACAGGTGGTAATTTTGTGTTCTCTGACAGGTGGTAATTTTGTGTACTATGGTCTCTGACAAGGTCCAGGTCTGGTACTTGTATGTCAGAGTGAGGATGAACCGATGAGCTTAGCTTTTGTTTCCATAGGGATGTTATAAATGAACAGATAATAGAGAGATATGTTACTGAATTAATACGTAAATGAACCCTTAAAAATCTGATCAATTTCATAAGTAAACGCTTAAAACTCTGATCAATTTGTTTCCGCGTGTCAAGAGAGCTTTAGGTCACAGCGTGCGGTTGAAACCCTACGTGCTTCACCACAAATACCATGCATAGAGGTATTGCGACTAAATAAGGCAAATACCATTATATAGGCTTACACGCAAAACGTATGCGCTGTTCACAAATAAAGGCAACCAAACTTAACAGGACGAAACGCCTTTGAGGGCATAATACTGTCGATCAGGATCTGAATCACAGTGACCGCCAGCGTTTTAAACAAACATAAACCAGAAACACACGAACATAGAAATCAGAACGCGTATTTATATAAAGAAACAAGACAGGCTCAATTTTTCGGCCGACTGGTCTTTGTCAAGCATATACAATAGACAACAAGAAACAAATTCACTAGACTTGGGACAAAATCATCAGCAACATATCAGCATTTATTTCGGTTCAGTCTATATCGCTTACAGCCTAGCTGTCCACTAGAGCCATATCAGAACGAACATGTTAAAACAGCCCCGAGTTTAACCCTTTGACTCCCGCACCCTATCTACCAACTGCAAAAATGTAATCCTTTCCCTCACCCTATTCACAAGCTTCCTGCAGGAAGCTGGTAGATACGGTGAGGGAATCAAAGGGTCCCATTTTTTGCTTTACTAGCATGGTTAGCAAATTGGATGCTGGTGTACAGGGTGCGGGAGTCAAAGGGTTATCACAGTTATCCTTTCAACTCTAAAATGCTTTTAAAAATCTTTCCCATACGTATGATCACATAAGATGAAATCTGTTAATCTCTTGTAAACGTCCCGAATATTTCGTTGAGCTGGCTTAAGTCGGTTAAACAGATTGAAACCTACTAACTAAAACAATGAAAAATGGGGGGGGGGGGGGGGGGGGGGAACGTTTTTTTTAATATTTGTTGAGCAGTCTTGAATGCTCTGAATCTCTTTTGTATAATATTTCAGCACTGAGACCAAGAACGTGAAAATGCGGATGTTTGTTTCAACACTACATGTGGTAACTTAAAGATGTTGATAGAAGTCATTCACGCACACACGCGCACGCACACACACACACACACACACACGTGCGCGCGCACGCAGGCGCACATACATATACGCGCGATCGCACACACACACACACACACACTTACACACGCGCACACACACACAGACAGACAGACAGACACACACAGCAACAACACACACACACACACACACACACACACACACACACACACACACACACACACACACACACACACGCACGCACGCACGCACGCACGCACGCACGCACTTGAACAGAGCTTTTTTTCTTCTTTTAATCTTTGTTAATCTTATTTGATATTTTTCTCGAATGTGTTCGTTCATACTGTGTATATTGCTGGACAGCCTGCATTCTCTTTCTTCTGTGATCACCGTGCATGTTGGACGTTTTCCTGTTTGTGTTAAGTCACCAGACATGTGTGTCAACACGTGTGTGTGGTGTTCTAAATGCGTGAAACATACAAATGCGAGTTTTAGGCACTAACAAGCCTGCATGCATGTTGACCTGGAAGATTAGGAAAATCTCCTCCCTTACCCTTATTTATTCTTATTGTTTAATTAACCCTTTGACTCCCGCACTCTACCTACCAACTGCAAAAACTTAACCCTTTGCCTCCCTCATCCTATCCACCGGCTTCACAGGGTGAGGGAGTCAAAGGGTAGAGTTTTCCCTGTGCTAGCATGGTTGACAATGCAGGACGCTGGTGGACAGGGTGGGGAGTCAGAGGGTTAAGGCCCAGCCGGCTACGCAGAGCCGTATAGGGCTATAACCATTTCAAGATACACAAAACTTTTGTTAAGAAAAATGAAAGAAACACATGATAAAATGAAACTAATTCACATCACTACTAATGTCCTACCTTCATATGCACCTACTGTAGAAATATGCCTGGTGTTGACCATTCCGCCCAATTTATCAGTAGAGATTGTTTTTTTTAGTTCTTTCTTGGCTCTTTCTTGTTTCCCATTCTCTGTCTGTCTGTCTCTCTGTCTCTCTCTCTCTCGCTGAGTGCGTGCGTGCGTGTATGGTATGTGTGTGTGTGTGTGTGTGTGTGTGTGTGTGTGTGTGTGTGTGTGTGTGTGTGTGTATGTTGTTGTTGTTTGTTTATTTGTCCCTTAGGAGTTTTTGTCAAATCGGATTGCCTTTGCTTTTATATATATATATATATATATATATAAGCTGGACATACATATTGAAGAGATTGTTACTGCCCTCCGTGCCACTGGTATAGTGAGCGGTAAGTTCGTAAGAATGAAGAACATTGCCTACATGTATATGTCAGTTCTTTTAAAGAAAAAGTTATAACTAAGTTATTTAAATCATTATTTTATTTTATTTTATTTTATTTTTAATTTATTTTTTTGTGTTTGTTTTATTTTTTCCGCGGTCGTTCAAACAACCCCTGTGGCTGCAGTAAGGCAACGGTGGGAGCTTTCGGCTGCTAAATGTCGAGATTATAATAAGGGGAAAGGTGCTGACAACTATGCGAGCTGGTGGCATGGCGAGTTGCCCGAAAGAGAGATTAAGACCAGAGTGGGGCGACAGAGGGGTCTTCCATTCTTTCTTGGTCCGGAGTGACTGGGCATGGGGTTTGTCATCTCCCCACCTTGCCATTCGGTTTGTAAACAAGGGAACTGATGACTGGGTCTGAATGGGTCATGCAACGCATGGACAGTCCCCTTTGCTTGAGGAATGACTGTCGAGTGGGTCGGG
>JAPXFY010000034.1:11137602-11147602 GCA_030674185.1 Monoplex corrugatus
GAAGGTATATTGTTGCACAGTCTGCATGCTCCGTCTTTGGTGGGCGTGCATGCTGGGTGTTGTCATGTGTCCATGAACCATGGGACATTGACATGACTCACAGGATCTTCACCGTGCGTGATTCATGTTCTACGTGCTTACACGTATACTCTAAGGGAGGAGTAACAGGTTGGTGCATGGGAGATAAAAATAATCCACATCCTTCAACCACCATGCGGGAGGTACCCAGCCAAGATCGAACCTAGATCTTATGATTGGAAGTCCGATCTCTTAGCCACCTGATTGAAAAGATTTTGTCTAAAAGCGCTTACGCGGATAGACGTTAAAAGAAATAGCGAGCCAGCGAACGAACGAACTGTGATATATATATATTGTAGATAAACCAAAGAAACAAGACAACAAACTAGAGTTTTGAGCCCAGTACTTCGGCCAGTGGCCTTCCTCAGGGGACTGTTTATTCAGGAATGAACACACACATCAAACATTTTTGAATGAAAACTGTTCACAGAGTAATCCAATCTTTTTTCTTTTCAACAACACGAGACGCCTGCCCATTCCTCCCTCCCCCACCCCAATCCCAACGCCGAGCACCAAATCTCATTCTTCCACCCCAGCGTGCTCCACCCACATTATCATCATCAGGTGCCTTGCCGCATGGCGTTGGCGATTCTGGACTTCCCTCTGTCTCTATCTCTCGTTGCCACAAGCATCTCCCCCACTCTTCCCGTCCCCAGCCACTCCGCAAGTCCGTCCAGCATTTTCTCCCTGGGTCTACCTGGTGCTCTCTTTCCCTCCAGCTTTACCGTTAAGACCAGGTGTTCCAAATCCCCCTTCCTCATAAAATGGCCTATAAATGTTGCCTGTCTTTTCCTAATCTTCCTTATGAGTGATCTACTTGTGTCTGCCACCATCAAGACTGTCTCGCTTGTTTTCTTTGCTGTCCATGGAACTCTCAACATCCTTCTTAGAAACCACATCTCGGCTGCCTCAATCTTGTTCTGGCTTTGCTTGTTGACTGTCCACGCCTCACAAACGTAGAACAGTATTGGTTCTATATAACATTCAAGAACTCTCTTCCTGATGTTAATTGATAGGCATTTGTTGGTAAGAATGCTTTCCATCTTCTTGAATGTTGTTTTGGCTTGGCCGATTCTGCTGGCTATTTATATAACCGTTTCCTTCACTCGTAGACACGCAGTCAGGCACCTACACATCTTTCCCCTTCTCCCCTAGTTTTTCTTCGTCTCGTCCTAAGACCCCGATTTCCTCTCCCCTCCCTCCTCCCTCCTCTCTCCTCCTCCAGCCCCCTCCCCTGCGTCTCCTAGAGACGCAAAACGGTGCGTGGTAACCATTAGCAACCGGCCACGCGCTCAGTGTATTTCATTGATAGTGAGAAGGTGGACGTAGCTTCATTTTTTTTTTTTTTTCATTATTTTTCTGCCAATTTCCTTTTATCATTAATTCTTTTTTTTATTTTAGAAAAGGAAGATGGTTCATATTGATGAGAGATTTCTGCGTGTGTGTGTGTGTGTGTGTGTGTGTGTGTGTGTGAGAGAGAGAGAGAGAGAGAGAGAGAGAGAGGATTACTTTTTTTAGTCTTCATGCAGATGGAACATGGAAGAAGGCGGAGTGCGTGCGTGCGTGCGTGTGTGTGTGTATGTGTGTATGTGTGTGTGTGTGTGTGTGTGTGTTTGTGTGTGTGTGTGTGTGTGTGTGTGTGTGTGTGAGGTGTGCGAGGCAGGGAAAGAGAGAGAGGGAAAAGAGAGAGAGAGATTTTTCTCACGTTTTTCTGTATGGATCTTTATCAAGAAGGCTTTAATTTTAGAAGTCGTGGCGCCAAGATCAAGTTCTCACGGGTCCAAAGGACTAAAATCAGCGCTTGTTTCGAGAGAAGAGTGTGAACAGCTCATCCTCAGGAACTTCTGACACAATTGACATTCCGTTTACATTATTGCGAAAATCTACCATTATTCTCGCTTTTGGGGTAATTTTATTTTATCTGATGCATCTCCTAGCTTGCAGTGACTTTGACAAGTACACACACACACACACACACACACACACACACACACACACACACACACACACACACACACCACACACACACACACCACACACACACACACTGCACGCACGCACGCGCACACACACACACACCACACACACAACATACACACACACACACACACACACACACACACACACACACACACACACACACACCACACTTGCACGCACGCACGCGCACACACACACACACACACACACACAACACACACACACACACACACACACACACACACACACACAACACACACACATCACACCACACACACACACACACACACACACACACACACACACACACACACACACACACACACACAAACAACTGGAATTTTTGTAGTTCGTGTATGAAAAGGGACATTGTTAGAATGGCTTGAGCGTCATGTTTTTATTTTTCTGATGCTTCCTCTCTGTTCATCTGTTTATCTGTCTGTCTCTGTCTGTCTGCATTTATCTGTCTCCCATCTCTGTCTGCTACCCCTCTCTGTCTCTGTCTCTATCTCCTCTCTGTCTGTCTATATGTCTAGCTGGCTGGCTGTCTCTCTCTCTCTCTCTTTCTCTCTCTCTCTCATATTGTCTATCTGTCTCTCTGTCTACCTCTGTCTCTCTTTCCATTCCCCCCCCCTCTCTCTCTCTCAGTTTACTGATACAAAAACAGATCAGCTACTTTCGGATGATCTGCACTGGGCCGCAGTATCTGAGAGAGTTACATATAATGTAAGACAAAATTCATAAGGAAATCAAAGCGCAGCAGCATTTGCTGATATTGGAGACAGATGGAAGTGAGGAGAGAGGCTGATAAAAATATTGTAGTTAATGTGTGCATGCGTGTGCGTGTGTGTATGTGATTATGTGCGTGAGTGTGGCGTGTGTGTATGTGTGTGTGTGTGTTGTGTGTGTGTGTGTGTGTGTGTGTCTGTCTGTTTTGTGTGTGTGTGTGTGTGCGTGTACGTTTTGTGTGTGTGTGTATGTGTGCGTGTATATGTGCGTGTGTGCGTGTGCGTGCGTGTGCGCGCGCGGTGTGTGTGTGTGCGTGTGTGTATATGTGTGTGCTTGGATGCGTGCGTGTGTATGTGTGTGTGCGTGCATGTGTTTGTGTGCGTGTGTGTATTTGTGCACGCGCGTGCTGCTTTCGTGCAAGCACGTGCGTTCGTGTGTGTGTGTGTGTGTGTGTCTCTGTGTGTGTGTGTGTAAAAGAGAAAGAGTAATAGACGGGGGAGGGGGGGGGGGGCGTCGTGAACAAGATAAGTAAGTAGGTAAACAAATCACGACCAACGCAATCCTATCAGATCAGCAGGAAAGGAGAGAAATGAGACAAAGTGGAGAACACAGAGAAGCCATCTGTTGGAGACAGGTTAAGCCGACCAGCCACAGTGCCGGTCTTGCAGACAGACAGACAGACAGACAGATAGAGTCTGGAACTTGTTCAGGAAGGATAAGTAACATTTGAACAATTCCATATGCGCTCCACCGGTATCTGCAAGCCGATATCTGGCAGATTCCTTGAGCGTGCGCAAAAGCCTATTTACTGGCTAGGTCTTGAACATAGGGGAACGGGAGTTGTGAAAAACACTGACATCACCACAACATAACGTTGTTTATTTATTTATTTATTTGTTTATTTATTGAATATGTGTATCTTTCTATCTATGTATCTGTCTATGTATGTGTCTATCAGGCTTGGTAACTCAGCGGATCCGCTAATTTCAGCGGATGAACTCCTAGTTCATTTTCAGAGGGAATTTTTTTTTCTTCAGACGTAATGTTACTGGGTTATTGTATTTGCCATCAGGAAATGGATCCATAATGCCTCAAAATTACAGAAATTCTTCAGCCTCTGGGGGGCAAAGCTCCTCAGACCCCCCAGCAGGGACGTTGCCCCTGGACCCCGGCCAATTTTCAGAGGAAACTATCTTCTTCTCTTACCCAGCCTGGTCTATGTATCTACATATCTACTATCTATCTATCTATCTATCTATCTATCTATCTATCTATCTATCTATCTAATCTGTCTGTCTGTCTGTCTGTCTGTCTGTCAGTCAGTCAGTCTGTCTATCTATCTATCTATCTGTCAGTCGATCTGTCTGTCTACCTACCTACCTACCTACCTACCTACCTACCTACCTACCTACCTACCTACCTACCTACCTAGTTAACTTTGTATTTGATGTTTGTTCACTTGTGATCTTACGTCTACGCTTGACAAAGGCCAGTTGGTCGAAAATTTGCATCTGTCTTGTCTGGTTGTATTAAATACGCGTTCTCATTTTTTGCGTGTGTTTTTTTTTTTTTCCTGGTTCCTGTTTGCTTGAACGCGGACAGTCGTACTTGCTTTGGAGTACCTATTATCTATTTCCTTTTTTTCCTCGGAAGTGGACGACAGACTGAAGGGTTATGATTAAGGAAATATTGTTTTCATCTTGCTGATAGGCAGCAGGAACTTTTTGTATTGAATTGGGTGGGGGGGGGGGTGCTTTCTGTGATATAAGTTTATACTTAGTGGCTGGTTGTGTTTTGATTCAGTCCTTTGATGATTTATTTATTTCATTGAGTTATTCTTTTCTTTGAAGGTAAAATACACAGACACATCATTTCAATGTAACCAAGACTGTTCTAGCTATAGACTGATACAATACTAGTATAAGACAAAAAAATATTTTAAAAAACATAGGCTAGCTAGGACCTCAGGACCTGGCCAGCTGATGGGTTTATGTGCAGGATTAAGGCTTGTGCCGTGAGAATTCTGGATCTTCTCCATCACGTGGCACCTGTGACGATAGTGCAGATGGAATTCATTCCGAGCGCGGAGACATCATGTTGAGAAACTGAAAACTGAAACTGAAAAACTACAAATGTTTCAGTTGGGTAGCGAACAAACCAAATCTTATATTGCAGAATAGGATTGAACTCAAGGGGCTGGCTAGCTTCTGTAATAGAATGTGGGTACGAGCTGTGTTATCTCGAGTTCAATTCCAGCCTGTGTCATTGAAAACTGGCATGTTCGGTGCCCATTTTGATTAAAGCTTGAATTATTCTGGTAGCTCCATCTTAATATTTCATAGGTTCTGTTAATCTTTGTCCAATCAGACAGGCGGAGCCATCATATTTCATTGACAACTTATTTCAGTGTGTGAGTGTGAAACTTCTGTATACCTTTAAATTTCAGTCTGTGTCTTGTCTTCTGTATCATTTCCTGGTCGATTTTCTTTTGTTTTTAATTTTGGCTTTTGTATGAACAGAGGGTCATAAGTATTTTTAATAGGACAATATTTTAAAGCTTCTTGTCAAAGTTTTTTTTACACGTGTGCACTAAGTGTGGTAATACTTTCACGAAAGAAATTTGTTGCACCACGAAAGGAAGGGAGAAAGTGGGAAGAGTAAAAATATGCAACTGTGTTGTACATATTTAACAAGACGAAGTCTGTCTAGAAAAAGACCACACATTTAATTGAAAGATACATATAGTACATTTAGATACAGTCAGTCAGAAGTATAAATGAACATTCAGTGTGAAGCTCCCCTCCCCTCTCCCGCTTGCATTACTGTGGCGGGGCTTTAATTTAACCTTTTGACTCCTGCACCCTGTCCACCAGCATCCTGCATGGCCAACCATGCTAGCGTAGCAAAATCTTAACCCTTTGATTCCCTCATCCTTTCCACCAGCTTCCTGCAGGCAGGTATTCTACTATAAGATCGTCGAGGCTGCTAAGTTTAAAGTTTGAAATCCATTCAAGAGAGACTCAGAGAGTCATGGCACTGCACCCACTCTGCCGTCTGTTAATTGGCAGACTCCTTGTGCCTACGAAAACCCTATACGCTGGCAAGGTCTTGTACTTTGTAACTGGGAGTTCGGAGTTTGTTCGAGAGAGATTCATCACACTCTGACAATTCCATATGCGCTCCTCCCAAATCTGCCTGTCTTGTGTCCTGTTTTCACCTAACCTGACCAGATACCTGGCAAAATCCCTGGGTCTGCACAAAACCCTATACACTGGCAAGATCTTAAAATGGGAAGGGATGAGGGGAGAAGGGATCTGTGAAACGATGAGCTGACAACACCACCAGAACGATGGAAACGTTAAGATGGGCGGCGAACAGGCAAGTTTTATTAACGTTGCAGGCTGGGACTGAACTCGAGACATCAGATCTTGAGTCCACGGTTCTGTTACAAGGGCCAGTCAGTCAGCCAACACAAAATGGTTACAGAGGAAAGGGGGTCAACTGGTGGGGTCTCAATTGTCCCCCACCATCTCCCCGCTCCCGAGCTTTTTTTTTTTTTTTTAATGATTTTTATATGGCCCCCTAGGTAACCGTCGCCCAGGAGAATAAAATCCCGACCCTCGACATGCATTCCGACGCGCTCGGTCGTTTCCCCGGTACGTTCATTGGAGCGTGAAGTGATTCCGTTAGTCTGTTCGGCGCACCTTTCGTTCGGTTGTGTGTTGTGTGGGAAGGGGGAGGGTTAGGGTCAGTACAATTTTTTTGTTATCCTGAAAGTATTGATGATGATGATGGTGTGTGTGTGTGTGTGTGTGTGTGTGTGTGTGTGTGTGTGTGTGTGTGTGTGTGTGTGTGTGTGTGTATGTGTGTGTGTGTGTGTGTGTGTGTGTGTGTGTGTGTGTGTGTGTGTGTGTTCGTTCTTTGATTTAATGTCTGTTCACTATGAGTGATATTAGACGGAAATGTGTGTGTGTGTGTGTGTGTGTGTGTGTGTGTGTGTGTGTGTAGCGCGTGTGGTGGATAGGTGGGTTGTGTGTGTTATGAGTGTGGTGGGTAAGTGAGGTGAGAGAGAGAGAGAGAGTGTGTGTGTGTGTGCCCGCGTGAGTGTTTGTTTGTTGTTTGTGCGTGGATAGGTGGATTGTGTGTGTTATGTGTTTATGTGTATGTCTGTGTGTGTATGTGTGTATGTGTCTGAGTGTGTGTGTGTGTGTGTGTGTGTGTGCGTGTGTACGTGGTGGAAATGTGTTCTGTGTGTTATGTGTGTGGTGGGTAGGTGAGGTGTGTGAATGTGTGTGTGTGGTTGGTAGGTGGGTGGGGGAGTGTATGCGTGCGTGTGTGCGTGTATGTGTGTTTCTTTGACTGTTCCCTCCCATCTGTGTGTGTGTGTGTGTGTGTGTGTGTGTGTTCGTTCTTTAATTTAACGTCTTTTCACTATAAGTGATATTAGACGGGGGAGGGGGGGGAGGGGAAATTATTAAAAAAAAAAAAAAAAAAAAAAAAAAAAGTGAACAAAATAAAATGTAGAACGATAGTTGGACGGGTTGGATTTGGGCAGAGGGAAGACAGAGGAAAAAGACATTAGCAGGTGGGGGAACAGTAAAATGGAACGAGAACTTAACACTAACAATTAACTTCAATAACGTGAAGGGAAATTGTAACACTAAAATACAAACCGAATAAAGTTAAAGTAATGCATTAACAGGACTGTGAACTAATGATTCTGAAATTCTAACTAACAACGTTTGATCTGATGTAATTTTCTGGAAATGATTTTCAGAATACTTTTCTTGAGTAAACATTTTCGGTAAAAAAGAACGTAGCATTTTGCAGTAGAATAAACAGTGAAACAGTGTGAACTGTTCGCCGCAAATACACTTGACATTTTTACAATATTTTGTTCTCAATGCGTTTAGCTGAATACGAAAACAAACAGCAAC
Organism: Monoplex corrugatus; assembly: GCA_030674185.1. NCBI lineage: Eukaryota > Metazoa > Mollusca > Gastropoda > Littorinimorpha > Ranellidae > Monoplex > Monoplex corrugatus. The sequence goes on from JAPXFY010000034.1 coordinate 11,145,327, forward strand.
AATCGATCTCAAATGATACATAGAAGAATACTGCAATTTTTTACATACATTTTGAACGGTAAGTTTTATCATTTGTTGTGACACAAACTGTTCATCTGAATGTTCAAGAAATCGAGTCCATGAGGCTGATTCGAGCAAGTTGCAAGCTTCTTTTACGGAGGTATGAACATATAATTCTATAGCATTATCAGCATTCTGGGCGCCTTGCTTAGCTGCTCTGTCAACTACTTCGTTGCCGTGAAGACCAACATGAGAAGGCACCCAGCATAAACTGATATCTGTACCTTTGACCCTTAAACGATGTATAAGATGATTTGTCTCAGTAATTAAATCAGGTCTTGTGTCGGCATTAAAAGACCGTAAGGCGTATAATACAGATTTTGAGTCAACAAAGAGAACTACTTTGAAAAACATGGTTTTAAGATTTACTAGATAATGCAATGCTTGATTAATAGCGACTAATTCCGCTGTAAAGATCGATAAGTTTGCCCCAACGAAAAATGACTTTTTTATCTTAAATTTTGGAACATAAAAAGCTGCTCCAGCACATTTATTTTCTAAGACTGATCCATCGGTAAAAATGTGAAGATGGGTACGGTATTTTTCATCGATGTGTTCTCTTGCTGTGGATATCGAAATGTTGACGTTTTCAGATTTCTTAGCGTCTGTATAATCAATATCAAAAGAGGCTTTTTGCATTTCACATGTAGGGATAGGCGTTGTTGATGGTGTCTCAGCTATTTCATCCATATTTATGTTAGACTGTTTGACCAAGTCAGATATGTAAGTTGAAACAGTCATTTGTGATGAAATGCTTTTTGCTCGCTTTGGAAAGTCAACATCAGACCTGATTTTAATTTCCTTACTCACAAAATTGTCCGTTTGTGAAGTAGTTCTAACTGCAAATTTTGCTGTCGCTAGCTCACGATAGTTGTTCAGAGGCAGAATTCCAGCAACTTTGTACGTTTCCAGATTAGAGGCATGAGTAGGGAGACCTAGAGCAATTTTAATACTTTTGCAGTCTAAGCTTTGTATCTTCTTTAATAAATATTTTGGTGCACTGAAAAACACTTCTTGCGCATAGGATAATTTAGATCGTACAAGTGCTGTTGACAGATGAATTAGTATGTTCGTATCCATTCCCCAAGGTAATCGGCTTATTATCTTTAGAAAATTTAGGGCTTTTCTTGCTTTTGTTGAAATATAATCAAAATGGACATTCCAGTTTAATTTCGATGTCATAAAGACTCCCAGAAATTTTACAACCTGTTTGTAATGTAACACTTCACCAAGCAATCTGAAAGTAGGCAAGTTACTTAAAGTACCACCAGAATTAAATAGCATCATGTTAGTTTTTTCCGCTGACAACGACAGACCATTTTCTAACATATAGTTTCCAAGATTATCAAGATCAGATTGATACAATTTCCTAATGTAATTCTGTGCTCTCTGTGGAGTTGTCTTTTTTAAAGTAATATTCATCCAAATACATATATCATCAGCATACTGTGCCAAAACAACACGATTTGAGAGTGCTTTAGGAAGATCCTGTATAAGGATATTAAATAAAAGCGGTGCTATCACTGAACCTTGTGGAATTCCCATATCAAGATGTCGTGAAGTAGAATAACTAGTTCCCACTCTTGCCTGAATAGTTCTATTGGCTAAAAAAGACTTAATGTAATCATACATATTGCCAGATAAACCAATAGATTTCAGCTTGTACAATAAACGCGTATGCCAAACTTGATCGTAAGCTTTTTTCACATCAAAAAATGTAGCTAAAAGACTTTTTCTGCGGGCAAACTCTTTCTTGATGTGAGTGGTAAGTTTAACCAGGTGCTCAACTGTAGATCTCCCTTTTCTAAAACCAGCCTGATTTACTGGAATAACGTTATTTTTATCACAGTAATGTACAAGTCTGTTTAATACCAATTTTTCCAATAGTTTGCTCGTATGGGACGTTAAAGCAATAGGTCTGTAACTGTTTTTATTGTTTTTAGGCTTTCCTGCTTTTAATACTGGTATAACAACAGACGTTTGCCATAATTGTGGTATAGTTCCACCAGCCCAGCATTTCTGAAAAATTTTGTGTAAAAAAAATAATATAGTTTTCTGGAAGATGTTTAATCATTTCAGTTGAAACTGCATCAACACCTACCGAACTCCTTTTGTTGCGCAGAGACAAGATAGTGTTTTTTAACTCTTCTAAGGTGATTGGAGAATTAAACCAGAGATCATTTTGAGGTATTGGATCAGTGTAGATAGGGTTGTTA
>JAPXFY010000034.1:11155102-11177602 GCA_030674185.1 Monoplex corrugatus
TGTATGTATGTTTGTATGTTTGTATGTATGTATGTGTGTATGTATGTATGCCTGTATGTATATATGTATGTATGTATGCATGCATGTGTGTATGTATATATGTATGTTTGTATGTATGTGTGTATGTATTGATGTATATATGTAATTATGCATGCATGTATGTATGTATGCATGCATTGTTATGCATGTATGTGTGTATGTACATGTGTACATATGTATGTATGTACGTGTTGTATGTACGTGTATACGTATGTATGTATGTATGTGTATGTATTATGCTTGTATGTGTGTATGTACATGTGTACGTACGTATGTATGTATGAGTGTGTATGTACGTATAGTATGTATGTATGTTTGTATGTATGTATGTATGTGTGTGTGTATGTATGTATGTATGTATGTATGTGTGTGTGTATGTATGTATGTATGTATGTTTAGATCAAAATCACAAACAAATCAGAAGTGAAATAGGTGTTGACCAAAGTTACAGCGAATGTGTGTCGTCATAGACTGTGACGTAAAGAGCAGCGTCATTTGTGAACCTAGACGATTTTTCTGTACAAGTTTTGACATCTTACAGCAAATGTGTATCGTCATGAACTATGACGTAAACAACACATTTTCGTCATTTGATGATTTGATGTATTTCCTGTACAAGTCTGGAAACTTACAGGCCTAGTATTAAAACAAGAGTGGGAGAATACAATACACATTTAAACACTCAAAGTGATCCATTCAGCAACACCAATGTTCGATCTGTTCGTAGCAGTATTTTGATCGCTTTTTGTGCTGAGAAATATTTGTGCTCGCATGGTTTTCTCTGTGCGCTTATGTTTATGTCAGCTTTAAGTCGAGAAATACAAGCCCTTGCTAATACAAATCTCTTCATCTTTGTATCTCCACCCCCCTCCCCCCACCTTTCCCCATCTCCACTCACTTCTTCACCTCATCTCTCTGTCCATCTGTCCACTCCTTTCTTTTTTGTTTGTTTTTTGTTGTTGTTTGTCCTTTTCAACTCTCTCTCTCTCTCTCTCTCTCTCTCTCTCTCTCTCTCTCTCTCTGTGTGTCTCTCTGTCTCTCACTCACTATCTCTCTATATCTCTCCCTCCCCCCTCTCTCTGATTATCTCTGTCTACACGCATACACCCATATATACATACACGCACACATTTATGCTTATGTGTTTGTGTGTGCACGTGTATGTGTGTGTGTGTGTGTATGTGTGCGCGTGCACGTTTGTGGAAATCTGCGTGCCTTTGCGTGTATATGTAAGTGCACGCTCGTGCATGTGTGTACGCGTGTGTGTGTATGATTATCAGATTTGTACAGCTCATTTCAAATATTAAAAGGGAATACAATATCTGTCTCTCCCTAGCGGACGGCATACTCGAGGTCGAGGAGGATCGAAACCTCATTCAACGCCACAGACACTGAAATGGTTAGTAGTGTATGATACTGTGTTGTGTGTGTATGTGTAGTGTTGTTGTTATTGTTGTTGTTTTGTTGTGTTGTTTTGTTTGTGTTTTGTTTTTGTATAATACTTTGTTGTGAGTGTATGTGTCTTGTTGTTGCTGTTGTTGTTGTTATTGTTGTTGTGTTGTTTTTGTTTGTGTTTTGTTTTTGTATAATACCTTGTTGTGAGTGTATGTGTATTGTTGCTGCTGTTGTTCCTGGTGTTGGTGGTGGTGTATTGTTGTTGTTAATGTTTTATTTTTGTTTGTGTTTTGTTTTAGTATACTTTATTATGACTTTATATGTATTGTTGTTAATGGGAGGTTATTTTGTTTTTGTTTTTGTTTCTCTTGTTTTTCCCATAGACGCTGAGACAGTTCATAGAATTGTATGGTGATGGTGACGAGTATTTGTGTATTTTCTTTAGTAGGTGTTTCCTGTTGTATCATGGTACATTCATGTCTGTGTTTACGCTGCAGTAGTGTTTTGCTTGTCTTGAAGAAGACAGACACAAGAAGACCATTAATAAAGAAGATTAGGAAAGACAAGCAACATTTATAGCACAATTTATGAGGAAAGGGGAATTAGAGCACGTGGTCACAACAGGAAAGTTAGAGGGAAAGAGAACACCAAGTAGACCCAGGGAGAAAATGCTGGACGGACTTGCAGGGTGGCTGAGGACAGAGAGGGTGGGAGATGCACTTGCAGCGGTAAGGGATAGATACGTATGGAGAGCCATGATCACAACGTCATGCGGTAGGGCACATGATGATGATGATGATGATGATGATGATGATGATGATGGTATTTTGTTTGTTTGTTGTTTGTTTTGTGTTGGATTTTTTGTTTTTTAGTTTATGGATCATCGCACATAGACATTTGTGTTTGTGCCTTTTTCGTTTTGTTTTGTTTTGTTTTTGGTTCCATTTTCTACACCGTCTTAGTGGCCACACAAGATGGCACCGTTTTTACAATACTATGATAATGGTGACGATGAGAATGATAATTGTGATGCTGTGGAGTTCCATGTAGGATTGAGACTGCGTGACAGGGCTGCATTGTACGCTTACTATCATAATATGTCCTGGCGTCAGCCAGGCCCGAGAGAGACAGACACTTGTAGTGTTAGAAGAGTAGCATAATCAGTGATGCATCCGTGAAATGAGTGAGACTTGACTGTGTGGTCCCAGTCTTCCCAGTGAACACACAGCACCCTCAGCTCTGGGTAAGAGTGGCTAAGGCCATAACTTACCACAGTGATTTTGACAGGACAGATGGGGACTCGAACCCACAACGCTCCAGTCGGTAGTCCATTACGATAACCACAGTAAATTTTCCATAAAAACTTTACATGCTTTCTGCTTAATAGGATTGATAATTGGGTGCATGCATTATTTGCAATTTTAGCTCTTACCACTACCACTACTCCTCCTCTTCCTCCTTCTCCTCCAACTACTACTACTACCACTACTACTAATACTACGACGACTATTACTACTACTATTACTATTACTACTACTACTACATGTGTCTGCAGGTTGGAAGAGAACTACGAGATAGCAGAAGGGGTGTGCATACCTCGCAGTACCCTGTACTACCACTATCTGGATTTCTGTGAGGCCAACGACACCCAGCCTGTCAACGCTGCCAGCTTTGGCAAGGTCATCTCTGTTTTAGTTTATAATATTTTACTTTATTTTATTTTATTTTATTTTATTTTATTTTATTTTATTTTATTTTATTTTATTTTATTTTATTTATTTTCTTTTCTTTTCTTTTATTTATTTTACTTTATTTTATTTTATTTTATTTATTTTATTTTATTTTATTTTATTTTATTTTCTTTCATTTGATCTTATTTTATTTTATTTTATTTTATTTATTTTATTTTATTTTATTTTATTTTATTTTATTTTATTTCTTCTTATTTTGTTTTATTTTGTTTTATTTTAGTGTAGTGCAGTGTAGTGTGGTGTGGTGTGGTGTGGTGTAGTGTACTTCGGTTTAATTTAATCAATTTAGTTTAGTTTAGTTTAGTTTAGTTTAGTTTAGTTTGTTTTATTTTATTTTATTTCATTTTATTTTATTTTATTTTATTTTATGTTATTTTACTTATTTTTTTGTTTTATTCTATTTCATTATATTTTATCATTTGTTTGTTTGTTTATTGATTAGAAATCAAAATTGTCTTATAATGATATAATGCAACATATGTTTTAGTATCCTTCGATATGTTTAAATTTGCATTCAGGTGTGTTTTTTTAATCCCCTGTGTGATAAATTAGACACAGAGTGGTCGACGCCAGGGGCATGTCTTTAGGTGACTTGTGCGAATGCATTGATATGTGTACCTCATTTTCTGTTCCTTTTTTCCTGTTGTGTATTGTGTATGTTTTGGAACGGTTATAGCTGTGATGTGGCTCTACGCAGTCGGTTGTGCTTTAAACAACAATAACAATAACAATGTAATAATAATGATAACAACAATAATAATAGTAATAGTGATCATGATAATGATGATAATAGTAATAATAATTGTTATAATAATAATAATAATAATAATAATAATAATAATAATAATAATAATAATAATAATAATGATGATGATGATAAACCATTGTATAGTGTCTATTGTATGGTTGATTTAAGGCCGTCTTGTGTTCTTGTTCACGTTACAGATCATGATTTAAAACCGTCTTGTGTGCTTGTTCACGTTACAGATCATCCGGCAGCAGTTTCCTCAGATCACAACCAGACGGCTGGGAACTCGAGGACAGTCTAAGTAAGTTGCTGTGAATGACTGAATTATAGCAAGCATGTGAGTTGGATCACGTATGTGAGAGTGTTGAACTATATGTACCGTCGTTTCTTGTCCATTTACTAATTGTCTGTGGGCAGTTTGGTTCTTCTGATAGAGCCGTGGACTCAAGATCTGATATCTCGAGTTCAATCCCGGCCAACAACATTACACACTGCCCATCCTTAATGTTTCTATCATTGTGGCGGTGTCAGCTTAATGCTTCATGGGTCCCTCCTTGCACCCTTCCCATTTCATGACATTGCCAGTGCGTAATAGGATTTTGAGCAGACCACGTAATTGCTGGCAGAGTCGGGTGGAGCGCATGTGGAACTCTCCGATGAAACCTTGTCGAACAAGCTCCCAACTCTGTTAACTGTGAACGTTCGTTAATAGTCATCAACTGTTATAACCTTGCTCTCTGTTTTTCCCTTCCACAACAGTTCCCTGAAGGATGGATCCAACAGGACATTACAGTTTCAGCTTCAGTTTCTCAAGATGACGTCTCCGTGCTCGGAATGAATTCCATATACACTGACGTCACAGGTGCCATGTAATGGAGAAGATCCAGAATGATCACGGCACACGTCTTAAGCCTGCACATAAATCCACGAACTGGCCAGGTCCTGAGGTCCTACCAAGATAGTTCTATAACCCTGCTGTCGTAGGTGAGTGAGGTGGTAGAGACCTCAACTTTTCCCCGGGCCAGCACCACGAGAGCGGTGCCCATCCCCTCTTCCTCGCTTCAAATTCACATTCATATTCGCATGTTTTTTTTTTTAACCAAGACTTCCGAAAGGCAAGAAGTCTGTTTGGTCTTCAAGAGGTGGGGCCTAGGAAATCAACCTATGTATCCGATGTTTTTTACCAAGGCAGCCGGGCAGTGCCCTGCTCTTCACGATTTTCAACTGCTGTGGGATCTTTAACGTGCGCAACCAGAAGGTACACGGGTCCGACTCGTTTTTCGTCCCCTTTCGAATGACTAGACGTTCAGTTCGATTTTCCGGTCAAACTGAGGAGAAAAGTCGAGGCCTTTACGGGGAGCGAACCCTGGAACCTCGAGTTTAGTTATTGGCAGGAGAACGTCTGAACCATTCTGCCACTCTTCTCCTCCTGTTACATGGCCATACCAATGTAGTGTTCGTGTGGTAACTGAAGTCAGCAGATCTTCATGTTGTCGAGTGTGTCGATTGATGGTTTGACGCACTTGCTCACAGATGGTATAATCAGTGTGTCTGACGTGTGGTCTCTTGCGATAACATCTGATTTCCATGGCTTGGAGTCTGTTTTTGTTGTTGTTGTTGCTTGTTTGGGTTTTTTTTTCTGTCATACGGAGAGTCTTGAGCAAGTTGAACCTGGTGGAGTCCATCCTCTTTTTGTTGGATTTTTTATTGAGGGGAGGGGGGACGGGGATTTACGCCCTAATGCAGGCAGATATTACTGGGTTACGTGATAACCAGTAATAGGGGACGAACTGAGGCCTGACTCTCTCTCTCTCTCTCTCTCTCTCTCTCTCTCTCTCTCTCTCTCTCTCTGTGTGTGTGTGTGTGTCTGTCTGTCTCTCTCTGTCTACCTGTTTGTCTGTCTGTCTGTCTGTCTCTCTCTCTCTCTCTCTCTCTTTTCCCTCTCTGTCTCTTTAAGAAAAATTGAATAAAAATACTTTTTTTTTTAAAAATCCACTGATATATACAACGTTTTCTTTCTTTTATCATAGTGTGGTCAAACAGCAAAACTCGCATACACATTTAGTGCAATACAAAAGCAAAAATCAATTTTGGGAAGAATCCTGAATTATCACCTATCATAAATTGCATACTTACACCACTGAGAGCATAACATTTACGAGTGTACACCTGTAGAGTTTGGAGTTTGTTCAAGAGGGATTCAGCGCATTCTGACAATTCAATACACGCTCCGTCCAAATTTTCCTGCAATTACTTGGCAGACCTTCTAAGCCTGCGCAAAACCTTATGCGCTGGCAAGGTCTTGAAATAGGGAGGAGGGGGGGGGGGGGGAACCCGTCAAACACTAAGTTGACACCACCAAAATGATGGAAAGATAAAGGTGGGCTGCAAACAGGCCTGTTTTTAATATTGCAGACTGCGACTGAACTCGACATATCAGATCCTGAGTCCAGCTGCCATTGAACTCGAGATATGAGATCCTGAGTCCATCTGCCATTGAACTCGAGATATCAGATCCTGAGTCCAGCTGCCATTGAACTCGAGATATCAGATCCTGAGTCCATCTGCCATTGAACTCGAGATATCAAATCCTGAGTCTAGTCCATCTGCCATTGAACTCGAGATATCAGATCCTGAGTCTAGTCCATCTGCCATTGAACTCGAGATATCAGATCCTGAGTCCATCTGCCATTGAACTCGAGATATCAGATCCTGAGTCTAGTCCATCTGCCATTGAACTCGAGATATCAGATCCTGAGTCCATCTGCCATTGAACTCGAGATATCAGATCCTGAGTCTAGTCCATCTGCCATTGAACTCGAGATATCAGATCCTGAGTCTAGTCCATCTGCCATTGAACTCGAGATATCAGATCCTGAGTCTAGTCCATCTGCCATTGAACTCGAGATATCAAATCCTGAGTCTAGTCCATCTGCCATTGAACTCGAGATATCAGATCCTGAGTCTAGTCCATCTGCCATTGAACTCGAGATATCAGATCCTGAGTCTAGTCCATCTGCCATTGAACTCGAGATATCAGATCCTGAGTCCATCTGCCATTGAACTCGAGATATGAGATCCTGAGTCCATCTGCCATTGAACTCGAGATATCAGATCCTGAGTCCATCTGCCATTGAACTCGAGATATCAGATCCTGAGTCTAGTCCAGCTGCCATTGAACTCGAGATATCAGATCCTGAGTCCATCTGCCATTGAACTCGAGATATCAGATCCTGAGTCCATCTGCCATTGAACTCGAGATATCAGATACTGAGTCCATCTGCCATTGAACTCGAGATATCAGATCCTGAGTCCATCTGCCATTGAACTCGAGATATCAGATACTGAGTCTAGTCCATCTGCCATTGAACTCGAGATATCAGATCCTGAGTCTAGTCCATCTCCCATTGAACTCGAGATATCAGATCCTGAGTCTAGTCCAGCTGCCATTGAACTCGAGATATCAGATCCTGAGTCTAGTCCATCAGCCATTGAACTCGAGATATCAAATCCTGAGTCTAATCCAGCTGCCATTGAACTCGAGATATCAGATCCTGAGTCCATCAGCCATTGAACTCGAGATATCAGATCCTGAGTCTAGTCCAGCTGCCATTGAACTCGAGATATCAGATCCTGAGTCTAGTCCATCAGCCATTGAACTCGAGATATCAAATCCTGAGTCTAGTCCATCTGCCATTGAACTCGAGATATCAGATCCTGAGTCTAGTCCAGCTGCCATTGAACTCGAGATATCAGATCCTGAGTCTAGTCCATCAGCCATTGAACTCGAGATATCAGATCCTGAGTCTAGTCCATCAGCCATTGAACTCGAGATATCAGATCCTGAGTCTAGTCCATCTGCCATTGAACTCGAGATATCAGATCCTGAGTCTAGTCCAGCTGCCATTGAACTCGAGATATCAGATCCTGAGTCTAGTCCATCAGCCATTGAACTCGAGATATCAAATCCTGAGTCTAGTCCAGCTGCCATTGAACTCGAGATATCAGATCCTGAGTCCCTCAGCCATTGAACTCGAGATATCAGATCCTGAGTCTAGTCCAGCTGCCATTGAACTCGAGATATCAGATCCTGAGTCTAGTCCATCAGCCATTGAACTCGAGATATCAAATCCTGAGTCTAGTCCAGCTGCCATTGAACTCGAGATATCAGATCCTGAGTCTAGTCCATCTGCCATTGAACTCGAGATATCAGATCCTGAGTCTAGTCCATCTGCCATTGAACTCGAGATATCAGATCCTGAGTCTAGTCCAGCTGCCATTGAACTCGAGATATCAGATCCTGAGTCTAGTCCATCTGCCATTGAACTCGAGATATCAGATCCTGAGTCTAGTCCAGCTGCCATTGAACTCGAGATATCAGATCCTGAGTCTAGTCCATCTGCCATTGAACTCGAGATATCAGATCCTGAGTCTAGTCCAGCTGCCATTGAACTCGAGATATCAGATCCTGAGTCTAGTCCAGCTGTCATTGAACTCGAGATATCAGATCCTGAGTCTAGTCCAGCTGCCATTGAACTCGAGATATCAGATCCTGAGTCTAGTCCATCAGCCATTGAACTCGAGATATCAGATCCTGAGTCCACGGCTGCATCAAAAGAAACAACAGGCCCGCGTCAAGACAAAAGAGAACAAAGGGTGGTGTTGTACAGCGGCCACGCTTACTCCATGGCAAGGGCAACCTGTATTTCACATGATAAATATACTGTGACAAGAAAAGAAACACATGCAAATATAAATATAGTGAGGGGGACAATGGATGGGGGGGGGGGGGGAGGGGAGGTGTGGAGAGGGGGAAGGCGTGAGGAACCTGCTGCTATGGTATAGGTCTGCGAGATTTTCCTGTGGCAATTGTCATGGCAACGGTCGTTGTGGTATGGAATGTGGAAACGGTCTCTGTTGAGAGAATGGTTTGAAATCAACAATCCAGAGAGGTGGTGATTTTGATGCGTATATGAACTGTGACGGATTATTTTGAGAAAGAATACAAATACGAAAACAAATACGAATATGATTTATTCAGTAAAGGCCTAGGCGCCTTACTAAAGGGGTTAGACATAAACATTAATCTAGAACATTGTACACAGAAAAGTGAGCATAGTCAGTCAGTTAGGTATGAGGCTGTGATGTAACAGTTTTCAATATCCTCAGTTCTTCATATGAACATACATCATCATCATCATCAGGTGCCTTGCCGCATGGCGTTGGCGATCATGGACTTCCATCTGTCTCTGTCTCTTGTTGCCTCAGACATCTCTTTCACCCTCTATGTATTCGGTCACTCTGCAAGTCCGTCTAGTATCTTCTCCCTGGGTCTACCTGGTGCTCTCTTTCCCTCCAGCTTTCCCATTGTGACCAGGTGCTCCAATTCCCCTTTCCTCATAAAATGGCCTATGAATGTTGCCTGTCTTTTCCTAATCTTCCTTATGAATGATCTTTTTGTGTCTTCCTCCATCAAGACTGTCTCGTTTGTTTTCTTTGCTGTCCATGGAACTCTCAGCATTTTTCTTAGAAACCACATCTCGGCTGCCTCAATCTTGTTCTGGCTTTGCTTGTTGTCTGTCCACGCCTCACAACCGTATAACAGTATTGGTTCTATATAACATTCTAGAACTCTCTTCCTGATGTTAATTGATAGGCAAAAGAAGAAAAATAAACAGACATACTAAAATAAAACAGAATGGTCTCATTACGTGTTGACATCAATGTGTTAAATCCAAAACAAGTGTTACAACCCGCGTTCAAGCAAACAGGAACCAGAAAAAAACACGAAAAAAGAATAAGAACACGTATTTAGTACAACAAGACAAGACAGGCACAAATGTTATAGGTTTTACATCAGCCATACCTCTTGATTATATATTTTTCCATTTAGTCGATCATATGCTTATATTTTCCCTTATGTATTATTTAATAGTAGGATCCTATACATTCCAAACACTACCCTTAGCTAGTGCATCATAATTGTAATGTTAACCCTGGACCCTCTTCAGGATAAAACAATATTAATATGGCATGACCACTTTTCAAATGGCAGAATTCATCTCACTTCCGCTCTGACATCATATTTACTCAAAAACACATTTTGATATTATTTTAGTCAGTTTATTCCTTTTCTCACACTGGACGGAGCTGCAGGGAAGTTTCAGTCTTTTTCTCCTAATTTTGGTATCTGGTGTTGTGTTTGTTTGTGATCTTACACTTGACAAAGGCCAGTTGGCCGAAAATTTGCGCCTGTCTTGTCTGGTTGTACTAAATATGCGTTCTTATTCTTTTTTCGTGTTTTTTTTTCTTGTTCCATCAATGTGTTAAATTCAAATTTACACGGATCGCGGTAATATTTAAGTGGTATCCGTTTCACTCTGACATTATGTAACACAGGACCACACACTGGGAAATGTGGTTCATTTTCTTAAGCCACATTACGTAAGTGACCATAAATTGTCTTTTTATTTTGAGAGAGAGAGAGAAGACGCAAATGGTCTAATTGTATGGCCATAGTCATTAACAATGCTGTAAACATATTTACACAATATACATGAATAGCAACATGACATTTCTACTTACAATACATACAGAAACTAAAAACTGATTATTTGTTTGCGAATTGTCGTATTTGAAAGGATAGATTCAGAAATATAGGAGAGTTCTTTATAGTGTTTTTGTGTTTGTTTTCAATCATTTCAAACACATAGTACAAAACAGATACCAGCATCTTGAAATTTCTACATAACGTAGTCAATAGATATGATAGAAAAGCACTGACAGCAGTGTATACATACATCAAGGTATGACAGGTAAAGACATACAGATAAATAAATACTTCAACGGGAAGATCCACAAACGTATAAAAGTACAAAGAAGAGAGACAAACAAAAGAAAAAAACTGGACGAACGTTAACGACCTTAAATTACTTTCATATATCAACGATGACTGTATGCTGGTGGTGTGTGTGTGTGTGTGTGTGTGTGTGTGTGTGTGTGTGTGTGTGTGTGTGTGTGTGTGTGTGTGTGTGTGTGTGTGTGTGTGTGTGCGTGCGTGCGTGCGTGTGTGTGTTTCATTTCCTACAGTGTCTATTAAAAAAGTAATACATAAACACAGGATGTTTATCATCAATGAAATAGAAAATGTACATCCTCCCCAATATTTTTGCTGTCTGAAGATAATAGGAGCATTTATGTAAACAGGTTAGGTTCGTGAAGTTGTTGCTAGAAGTAGAAATGTTTCCGAAGTGTTTGAAGGACTGGACAACATAAATGTGGACTTCATCCTCAGTAGCAGAACTACCCAGTGGACAAAAACCATCAACATCTGTATAAACACTACAGTATCTCATTGTGTGTGTTGACGGTGTGCTGATGCCAAATCTTATGTTTAACAAGCACACTACATATTGTTTTTCTCCAGTGGGAATGCCGGGGGCTCTTTCAGTATAAATAGTATCCCCTCCTTACCTTCTGGAAATTCTGTGCTAGAAATTTCCTCTTGTCTGTCACTCTCTTTGTTTATGCCTTGTTCCTTTGCTTTCTGTCATTTCTTGCTATATTTTCTACTTTGCTGATCCATTCACTTGTTTGTCTTACGTACTTTTTCTTAGGATTGATAATTAGGTGCTTGTATTAAATGCATTTTGGGCTGTCGGGAGGTGAGATATGCGTAAGCAGTTTTAGGTAATTTAAGACCGTTTTTATATTTTGATGTCCATAAGTATGCTTATAATTGTATTCGATTGTGTTTTTAAAATCCCCTGCACGATGAATAGGACGGAATGGTCAATGCCTGGGGCATGTCCGTAGATTATGTGTGCGAATGCATTGATTTGTGTACTTAATTTTCTTTTTTTTTTCCTGTTGAAGTTTTGTATGTTTTAAAGTGGTTATAGCCGTGATATGGCTCTACGCAGTTGGCTGGGCTTTAAGCAACAATAATAATAACAATAACATATTGTTTTATCGATGCAACTTGACAGATGCTGTGCCTGATCACAGCTTGCTTTACATTGTCATACCGATATAAGTGAAAACTGTCGTTGGATTTTGCTGTGTGCTTTATCGTGCCATTCTTGTCATTTGTCCCTTTGTTTAAGAGAGAGAGAGAGAGTTCAAACTTCAAAACACTCTCTCAATCAAGGATAGTAGCATTAGGTCCCACCGGACTTATCTTACAGCTGGTCTTGCTAACCAGATAATTATATAATTTAAGCATAAAGACTACAGTAAAGGGAGAAGATCGGCCCAGAGTAAGGAAGAGAGGGCTCTTCTATTCTCCCTTGGTCCAGAAGATGGGCAGGACCTGGTTGGTGCGCGTTGTGTGGCTATGTCCCGGCGTTTGTCGTCTCCATTTTGTCATTCGGTTTGTAAACAAGGTAACTAGTGATTGGGTCCAAATGGATCATACAGCATATAGCCAGACCCTTCCCCCACCACCTCCCTTTGCTTGGTGAAATGGCAAACAGTGGCGTCGGAAGCTGGGAAGTGATTTTCCGTAGAGTGGCGAAGCATTGTTGTTCTGGGCCCCATCCAGCACCTTCAGGTGTCTTTTTTTTGGGTTTTTTTTGTTTTGTTTTTTTGTTGTTGTTGTTGTTTTTGTTCACGTTGACTTGTGGCTGAGTTGCTGTGTTCAGGGACTCGGGTCTATTGACTGCAGGGAAAATCCTGTGACGGCTCGGAAAGACGACAAACTTGGGATCCTTGTAGGGACATGTTAGACCTTGCTGAACAGCAAAATGGGCTGTTCTGGAATATCATACCTGGCCACCTTGGCTGTTAGCATAACCGCTGTGGTTGTTGTAAAGCAGCGTTGGGAGCTTCCGACTGCAATGTGTCGAGACTGTAGTAAAGGGAAAAGACCTGGCAGCCTGTCCAGTAGATAGATGAAGGCCCTGAGTGAGGCGACAGAGGGGTCTTCCATTCTCTCTTGGTCCAGTGGCGGGGCTGGACCTGGTTGGTGCACGTTGTGTGGCTATGTCCCGGGGGTTGTCATCTTCCCACCTTGCCATTTGGTTTGTAAACAAGGTAACTGATGACTGGGTCCAAACTGGTCGTGCGCCCCCCCCCCCCCCCACACACACTTTTTTTTGGTGAAATGGTTACCATGTGGCGTCGAGAGCTGGAAAGTGATTGTCCGGAGAATGGTGAGGCATTGGTGTTCTGGGTCCCTTCCAGCACCTTTGGGTGTTTTTTGTTCATTTCACATAAGCTTAAAGACATAGAAATGAAATGAATTATTCAAAAGTAAGAAGTAAGCACACAAAAAATTGTGAAAACCTGAATTACAAAACTACAGAGAAAAGAAATCATGGTGTGGGAATGAACACAGGGTACAGACAATGACAATGACAATGAATGTGACAATGACAATGACAGTGACAATGACACATCATTTTCCATCGGTAGACGTTAACAGTTGAAAGCCATTTGTCACACATGTCATTGCTAATTTACATGTCTGCTGAAAACTAAAATATTGAGAAAGAAATGCAACAATAAACCATTAATGAGACATAATACACAAAGAAATCAAAGAGAACAAACAATTTCGTTTGAGAGAGAGAGAGACAGACAGACAGACAGACAGGCAGACAGACAGACAGAGATACTTTACTAAAGAAGTGTAATAGAGAAGCAACAAGTAACCTACAGAGTGATATTATCTGTCTGTCTCCGATTATAATTATACCTTTTCGTGTATGTTTATCTCTGTCGACTATAATTATACCTGTTCGTGTGTATGTTTATCTCTGTCGATTATAATTATACCTGTTCGTGTGTATGTTTATCTCTGTCGATTATAATTATACCTTTTCGTGTGTATGTTTATCTCTGTCGATTATAATTATACCTTTTCGTGTGTATGTTTATCTCTGTCGATTATAATTGTACCTTTTCGTGTGTATGTTTATCTCTGTCGATTGTAATTATTTCTGTCGATTATAATTATACCTTTTCGTGTGTATGTTTATCTCTGTCGATTATAATTATACCTTTTCGTGTATATGTTTATCTCTGTCGATTATAATTATACCTTTTCGTGTGTATGTTTATCTCTGTCGATTATAATTATACCTTTTTGTGTGTATGTTTATCTCTGTCGATTATAATTATACCTTTTCGTGTATATGTTTACCTCTGTCGATTATAATTATACCTTTTCGTGTGTATGTTTATCTCTGTCGATTATAATTATACCTTTTCGTGTGTATGTTTATCTCTGTCGATTATAATTATACCTTTTCGTGTATATGTTTACCTCTGTCGGTTATAATTATACCTTTTCGTGTGTATGTTTATCTCTGTCGATTATAATTATACCTGTTCGTGTGTATGTTTATCTCTGTCGGTTATAATTATACCTTTTCGTGTGTATGTTTACCTCTGTCGATTACAATTATACCTTTTCGTGTGTATGTTTATCTCTGTCGATTATAATTATACCTTTTCGTGTGTATGTTTATCTCTGTCGATTATAATTGTACCTTTTTGTGTATATGTTTATCTCTGTCCTGTCTGTCCTCTCAGTCCATCTGTGTGTGTGTGTTGATTTAAAATGGTGAGTATACTTTTCAGGTACCACTACTACGGAATTGGAGTCAAGGAGTCTTCCACGTACTACGATGTTATTTATTCCTCCAAGGGAGTCCAGAGGTAAGTGATCATCATCACAGTCCTATGGGTCGAGCACGGAGACCTCCAGCAGTAAGGCCAGCTGACCACGTCCTACTGTGTGTTGTTGCACAGTCTGTACCGTTGGTGGGCGTGTATGCTGGGTGTTTTCATATTTCCATCAGCCAGCTATTCACATAACTCACAGGACCTGCAGTGTGCATATTTGATATTCTGTGTGCGTCTCTGCACGCAGGGGGTTTAGAGAGAGACAGACAGACAGACAGAGAGAGAGAGAGAGAGATAGACAGGCAGACAGAGAGACAGATACAGAGAAGGAGAGAGACAGACAGACAGAGATAGAGACAGAGATACAGAGAGAGAGAAAGAGAAAGCGAGAGACAAACAGAGAGATAAAGGCAGACAGACAGAATAGGACAGACAGACGGACAGAGAGACAGAAGCAGATACAGAGAAGGAGAGAGAGACAGAGATAGAGACAGACACAGAGAGAGAGAAAGAGAGAGCGAGGGACAGAGAGAGACACAAAGAGAGACACAGATAGAGACACACAGAGAGACAGACAGACAGAATAGAATGGACAGAGAAGACGGAGCAGACAGATAGACAGGGGGTGTAAGTGCTGGCAGGTCTGCACACGTGTTGACATGGGACAATGGACATATGACCTTTACTTACATCACTATCATTTTCTTATTCGACACTGCTTTTGTCTACATCCAGATAAACTTTTAAGCCAAAACTAAAAAGAAAACTTGCTAGGTTTTTGAATGTCGGGATATAAGCAATTTAGCATGATGGCATACATCAGGAAGAGAGTTCTTGAATGTTATATAGAACCGATAATGTTATATGGTTTTGAGGCGTGGACAGTCAACAAGCAAAGCCAGAACAAGATTGAGGCAGCCAAGATGTGGTTTCTAAGAAAAATGTTGAGAGTTCCATGGACAGCAAAGAAGACAAACGAGACAGTCTTGATGGAGGCAGACACATGAAGATTATTCATAAGGAAGATTAGGAAGACAGACAACATTTATAGGCCATTTTATGAGGAAATGGGTATTAAGGCAACTGGTCACAACAGGAAAGCCGGAGGGAAAGAGAGCACCAAGGTAGACACAGTTGAAAAAATATTGGACGGACTTGCAGAGTGGCTGAGGACAGAAAGGGTGGAAGATGTACTTGTGGCAATAAGGAATAGATGCATGTGGAGGGCCATGATCGCCAATGCCATGTGGCAGGGCACATGACGATGATGATGATGATGATGATGATGAGTATGATGGCAGCAGGATCCTGGCCCACAGGGTGTCCACTGCTGCATTACAGGGATGTCTGAAAACATGACTTAAAGACCCGCATCCGATCAGGCGGATCGGGTGAGAAGGGCTAGTCCACAGATTTTCATCCCTGCGTGCGCACTGTGCTGGTGTTATTGCAGAGGGGGCACTGTAAGGGTTCCACACATATTCACACATACACAAGGGTAGGCCCTACTGTTATGGTATGGTATATTTAGGTCCGTAGTGCCAGACGGGACGCGCGCGTTAGACACTAGCTGCACCCATCATAGTTCAAGTCTGCCTTGATTTGAAATGTTTCTATCGATTTGCCATAACGTTTTCCATTAATGCCACATTATATTTGACGAAGTATTAGGAGGTAATAATAGCTACCATTCTACCAAAATATGAAATTGTGTTGTTGCTTCTGCATCAAACTACTTGAGAAAACGTTGGAGAGATGTGATGTCTGCTGTTTCAAGGCTTAAAAATGAAGCGGACAACTCGGGCACACGGCGCTTTATGTAGTCCTGCTGTGGCTTTAAGGCCAGCTTGCTAGGTGATTTTCAGCGATTTTTCTTCATTTTGCTGTTTTGAGTCTTTAAATTCCAAATAATTACTGATTTTGTTGATTTTTGGTTATGTAAATGTTTGATTATCACACTTTTAGGTGCAATGAACTAAAAACATGTAACATGTACCTAAAAAAAATTTTTAAATATTTATATTGCATAACTGTAAGCGCTGTCGCGAAATAGGTGTCTTATCCAATGTCGTCATAATTTTTTTGTTTTTAATCCTATGACTTAAAACTTTGCACAGCGATTAAGCACAAACAGATGCACAGAACAGACTGAAACCAAGTCTGTATCTCATTTCACAGGACCACAGTGCAAATGTGAATAACATGAAAAGTGAAAATCTGTCAACACTCAGACACCTGTAATAATAGTACATTTTAAAACCAAACATGTCCTGAGTCTGTGCAGAAAATTTCAAGTCATTCCGATCAAAATTGTGGATTTTATGCCGACATTAGTAGCTACACTGTCCAAAAACGCTGCAACCCAGAAAACAGCATTTAAAGTTTAAAAACAAGTAAAACTTGACTTTAGCATGCATAACTCACCAAGGCTATTCGTGGGCACCTGCCAAGTAGAATTCCTCAGTTTCTTCTACTAACTCAACAGCTTCAAAAGTTCTTTTACTCGTTGCAGCCTTCATTTCAGGCTTTGCTTGCACGAACGATGTGGTGACGCGTGCCTGATCCAGCTCCTCAAAACACAGTTTAGTATAATATCCCTGTGGCATACCTTAATCACTAAAAATAGGAAACCTACCACTCTCCCCATCATTGTAGACTATACTAGCATCCTCAACAGACAGTGTTATTCCTTTTCTGCCTACAGAAGAAATCTTGGGGCACCTCTGCCAGATGATGATGTGCAGGCTCTCATTTGTGTTCCGTGTGCACATTTATTCAGGAGAGAGTCTTGTGTGAGGGTCTCAAACACTTGCTTGAGTTGTTTACAAACATAGTCCGGAAACGCATTTTTGTTAGGATCTCCCTTACCACTTTATGATGGACACCACCCCCCACAATTGCTATGCTTCCTGTTGCGATGCTCCCATATTGCCCAAGTATCCTTTTTCATCTGTGGCACATCTGCCTCTGCCTCTGCCTCTGCCACATCAAACCATTATTTCATTGAACAGAGTAACACTTCGACTTCCTCTGTACACGCATGCGAGCGTGCACACACACACACACACACACACACACACACACACACACACACACACATACACACACACACACACACACACACACACACACACAGAGACACACACACACACACATACACACACAAACACACACACACACACACACACACACACACACACACACACACACACACACGCACGCACGCACGCACGCACACAAATATTCATGCACACACAAACACACAAATACACAAGCACGAACACACACACACACACCATCACCACCACCACCACCACCACCACCACCGCCGCCGCCACTATCATCATCCCACCACGTCCCACAATCATGGAGATTTCGTCACAATTGGATTATTCAGCAAACGGCAAAATCAGATTAAGAGCCTCCTTTCACACACACACAATACAATATAATACTAGGGAAAGACTGGTAGACTGGTGGGGGTACGAACCTATGACCTCCCATCAGTAGTCTTCTGTATGACCACTTCACCACGGTCAGCACTATTGTTTGTAGTCACGATAATTTTGTGGGAAAAAAAACACTGTATTACTAGTGCTTTCATTTTATACAAACATTCATTCTCTCTCTCTGTCTGTCTGTCTGTATCTCTCTCTGTCCGTCTTTCTGTCTGTCTGTCTCTCTCCCTCTCTCTCTCCCTCTCTCCCCTTTCTCTCCCCCTCTCTCTATCTCCCTCCCTCTCTCTCTCTCTCTGCCTCTCTCTCTCTCTCTGCCTCTCTCTCTCTCTCTGCCTCTCTCTGCCTCTCTGTTGTGACTGTTGACTGTTATGATATCAAGTGATCATACTGAGTACACAAATGTAACCCTTCATGAGCCTATACATGTACAATGATACAATTCATAAAGCGCTAAATCTTGATGGAGAGAGTGAGACAGGAAGGCAAAGAACGAGAGAGGGGGAGAGAGAGGGCCACAGTGCAAATGTGAATAACATGAAAAGTGAAAATCTGTCAACACTCAGACACCTGTAATAATAGTGCCTCTGCCTCTGCCTCTGCCTCTGCCTCTGCCTCTGCCTCTGCCTCTGCCTCTGCCTCTGCCTCTGCCTCTGCCTCTGCCTCTGCCTCTGCCTCTGCCTCTGCCTCTGCCTCTGCCTCTGCCTCTGCCTCTGCCTCTGCCTCTGCCTCTGCCTCTGCCTCTGCCTCTGCCTCTGCCTCTGCCTCTGCCTCTGCCTCTGCCTCTGCCTCTGCCTCTGCCTCTGCCTCTGGTTGGGTTCCGTTGGGTTGATAATCCACTTGCCATCTTCCTGCAAATACATCAGGACACACACGGGTTATACTAACTTGTTTACAGTTAACTTCACAATTAATCGACCTTCAGCTGGGATGTGTATGTGATGACGCTGGTGTCTCTGGTCTGTGGTCTCCAGCGTCCAGCGTCCAGCGTCCTGCCAAGAGATAGGAGGGATATCGGTCACACTGAATTCTTTACAGTAAAATTCCGAAATAATCGCCCATCAGCTGACTTTTCCATTCAAACTATTCAGAAAAGTCTAGTCTTCACAGGGGAAACGGACCCTGGAAAGTATTCAGTTCAGTTATTGGGAGGAAAACATCTGAACCATTCTGCCACTGTCCTCCCTGAGGAAAACACACAAATAAACATACAACAACCGTTCATATTCATCGCCAGAAGTGAACCAACCATGCACGTCACTGATGGATAGGGTCAGGGAGTTAAAGGGTTAATTCTCTGCTTGGATAGCATGGTTCACAGTGCAGAATGCTAGCGGGCAGGATGAAGGAGTCAAAGGGTTAAAATACGTGAGTAGCACGTGAAAACCCAAGGTTTGAATCGCGGATCGCTCAAGGATTTTTGTCCCATCATTGGAATGTGAGTACTCGGTCTACGTGCTACTCTCAAATAGGCCTGTAGAAATCCGGCAGCCGCCTTCAGCCAGCGCGACACCATATGCGCTGGCAAGATCTTAAAGTGGGCAGGGGTACGGGACCCATCAAGTAAAAGATCAGTATGGTCTCTTAAAGTTTTTAAGTAAAAGACCGGTGTGGCCTCTTTGGCACATAAAACTCTGGTGCCTGCAGTTCATGCTGATAAGTTCCTCTGGCCTCTACTGACAAACGGTATCAGTACTGGAATCAACGGAAGCCAAAATCAACAAATACACATGAACTGGTTTGCTGTCCCACCTGGTATCACTGATGTTGCGATCCATTGTGTCGCCAGACAAAGCTGAAGCTAAACCTAAAATCCATCGTCGAACATGGTTGAGGACTCGGGAGGTAAGGTTGTGAGATCAATCCAGCCAAAGCTGAAGACTAAAAGCAAGTGAAAGACTAGGAGGCAGCGAATTCAGCAAAGAAAAGCCCGATGGTCACAGAAATTATTGTAGTAGTTCACTCACAAACCAGTAGGCAGGGATTGTGATCAACAAGAAAGGAATGGTGGCCAAAGATGGCGGAAAAGCAAAAGAGACATGGTGATACAAGAGATTAAGAAAGGACACCTAAAGAAGGCAGTCCAGCGAGTCCAACAGGTGCAACGAACAATGTGGGAAAGTGTTCTCCAAAGATGTTTCAGGTGGATCAGTTTCATCTTCACATCTGTATATGACCTCCTGCCCTTAAGTTTGCTGGCGTCAGTGTGGACACTTGGAAGGAGACAACTACAAATCACTGCGCCTGATGACTCACTGCACATGCAGGCATCGCCATTGCAAAATAGAAACGAACTTGACTGTGGTTGGATAGAAGAGAGAGAAGGAAAGCTGCAGCAGTGACTGTGGTTGGATAGAAGAGAGAGAAGGAAAGCTGCAGCAGTGACCACTCAGCCACAGCCATCAGCCTTCATGTACGTCAGCTGTGCCAGCGACTGCCACTCAAGAATCGGCTTGTTTATCCACTATTGACGCTGTTCCACATCCAGCTGAGTCCTCAATGGACGCATCCATTGTCTGATCAGATCGCTGGAGTCGTCATTATTCTCTGTGATTTATTTTGATTGAAAAGACAAGTTGTTATTGGGTTGCTACGAGTGTTGCTGTTGTTGTTTTTGTTGTTGTTGCTGCTGCTGTAAGCTGTTGTTGTTGTTGTTTTTGTTTGTTTGTTGTTGGTGTTGGTGGTGGTGGTGGTAGTGGTGGTCCGCACAAGCTGATCAGTGTTAATTTGTGAGTAAATGTCGTTTGCTTGATGGCTGTTTCAGTGTTGGCGAGGGCAAGAAAGAAGCTCCTAAACAGGTAAATGCCATGTGGGGATTTAAGGCAATTATTCACAAAAAAAATCACAAACCAATCTCTCTCTCTCTCTTTCTGTCTGTCTCTGTCTGTCTGTCTCTCTCACTGTCTCTGTCTGTGTCTGTCTGTCTCTCTCTCTCTGTGTCTCTCTCTGTCTCTGTCTCTCTGTCTCTCTCTGTTTCTCTCTCTCTGTCTCTCTCTGTCTCTTTCTCTCTCTCCCCCTCTCTCTCTCTCTCGCTCTCTCTCTCTCCCGCTCGCTCTCTCTCTCTCTCTCCCCCTCCCTCTCTCTCTCTCTCTCTCTCTGACGCCGGTGAAGTGAGAGTCAGTGCTGTCAGGTCGAACTGTGTATTTCGCTTGCAGTTATCTACCTCCGACGGCTGACTTTCAAATCACGTCATTGACTTGCCGCACGTAGAGAAACATGCCCCGTTTGTGTGACAGTCCATCTAATATTTCTTTTACAACACACTGTTTGTTTGAGAGAGAGACAGGTAGGAAAATAGTGATTAGTGTGTGTGTTGTGTGTGTGTGTGTGTGTGTGTGTGTGTGTGTGTGTGTGTGTGTGTGTGTGTGTGTGTGTGTGTGGCATGCACGCGTGTGTGGGTATTTGTGTGCGTACTTGTTTTTGTCGTTGTGGTGTGCGCGCGTGCGCGTGTGTGTGTGACTTCGTGTGTGTGTGAGGTGTGTGTGTGTGTGTGTGTGTGTGTGTGTGCGAGAGAGAGAGAGGAGGGAGAAATCGTGTATGTACAAGACACAGAATGACAGCAGAAGAAAGAAAATGAAAGCTTTCCCAGAACCACCAAGGTAAATGTTACCATCAACAGCATTATTGACAAGGAAGGAAATCATAAATGGAGAAATACCATCAAATTAGGGAAACAGTGAAGGAGGAGAGAGAATGAGGGAGCAAGAGAAAGAGATCGTGCAGATTGTAAATTCATACAGGCCACATCCCCGTAAAACGGGGATGCAGCAACAACAATAACACACAAACACATAAACATCACCTACGCGGTGACAGCATTTCTTGTTTTAAACTTTTCGTATGAATAAATACCAAAGTACGGGAAAGCTGGAGGGAAAGAGAGCACCAGGTGGACCCAGGGAGAAAATGCTAGACGGACTTGCGGAGTGGCTGAAGACGAGGAGGGTGGAGGAGATGCTTGGGGCAACAAGAGATAGAGACAGATGGAAGTTCATGATCGCCAACGCCATGCGGCAGGGCACCTGATGATGATGATGAAACACCAAAGTGTTTTATGACTCTTTCATTTGCGATGGCATTATGAAGAGCAATTTAAACAAAGAAGTTCTTGTAAAATAATTTGGGGTAAAATTATTCTCTGATTTTCTTCCAACACTGGGCATATATGTACGAAGTGAATGAAGTTCATCCTCTTTTG
This sequence comes from Monoplex corrugatus, assembly GCA_030674185.1. NCBI lineage: Eukaryota > Metazoa > Mollusca > Gastropoda > Littorinimorpha > Ranellidae > Monoplex > Monoplex corrugatus. The sequence goes on from JAPXFY010000034.1 coordinate 11,177,318, forward strand.
TTTCTCGACATAATGGACAAGGCATTTTATGAAAATTTGTTTGTTTCTAGAGATAATAATGAACAGGTATACCTGATATCTCAAATTGTATGTTTTATATATCTTTCAATATTCAAAGATAAATCAACAGGAACACAGTGAAAATTGTTGTATGAACTATACAGGTCGATTCTATTGTTGTCCTTAACAGACAGACAGACAGACAGGAACCAGGAAAACACGAAAGAAGAATACGAGCGCGTATTCAATAATCTGATGTTTGTTTGTTTGTAATCTTACGCTTGA
>JAPXFY010000034.1:11185102-11197602 GCA_030674185.1 Monoplex corrugatus
TGGTGATGACAATGATTTGCTATGGTATCGACGACGATGAGGAGGAAGAGGACGACAGCCGAGGACGACGACCACGAGGATGACGACGGCAATGAAGATACGACGACGACGATGATGATGATGGTGGAGGTGGTGATGGTGATGATGAAGACGACGACGATGATGACGATGACAACGACGACGACGAAGATGATGATGATTACAATCTTACAGGGCCCTTTTTAGCACAGCTTGATCATTTCGCCTTTGATATGTCATACCTGCAGTGGCCAGAAGGTTCGCCCAGGTGTTACGGCGCCAGACGTCCCTGAACCACCTGTGCCAGGCCGCCAGGAGGTGCTGCAAAGCCCTGAGATCATCGGCCAGCTGCTGGAGGACTGGCTGTCTGTGGACCTCAACAGCATCGTCAAACAGACACTGTACACCATGGACCAGTACAGCTATAAAGACCACACGCTTATCTCCAACTGTGAGTGGGGTTTTGGGTGGTTTTTTCGTTTGTTGGTGTGTGTTGGTGATGATGGTGGTGATAGTGGTGGTGGTAGTGTTTTTGTTTTTAATGTTGGTTTTAATCTTCTTGTTCTTCTTCTTTTTGTTCTTTCTTTTCTTCTCCTTCTTTTCTTTTCTTTTCTTTCTTTTCTTCTCCTTCTTTCTTTTCTTCTCCTTCTTTTCTTTTCTTTTCTTTCTTTTCTTCTCTTTTCTTTTCTTTTCTTTCTTTTCTTCCCTTCTCCTTCTTCTTCTTTTTCTTTTTCTTTTTCTTTTTCTCCTCTTCCTCGTCCTCGTCCTGTCCTCGTCCTCCTCCTCCTCCTCCTCCTTCTTTTTCTCCATTAATTTCATGAAGCGTCATTGAGGTATCGCACTAAACAACTCTTCACCAGATCCTTCCAGCTCTGTCGGTTTTGTGCCGAAGCTTGGGTCTCTGCAGCTGGTTTTTCTGTCCGTTCCGCAATGTTGTCAGTGCATCGCTTTTTCTGTTGATGGTAGTGGTGGTGGATGAACTAGCTGTCTGTGAGCCTCAGCATCAGGGAGTAGTACAACCATATAGGCTGTACGCTTGTCTCCAATTGTGATATGCGGGCCTCAGTAGCTCAGTTCACTGAGCGTTGGATTCACATCATCCCTGGGTGCGCTACATTAAATCTGGCCTTTTTACTGCCCCGTCTTAATATCATTGTTGTTCTGGTGGTGTCAGTATGGGATTTGATAAGGCCCCCTTCCCCCACTTCCCTGGGATGGTTATCCCGGTAGGCCATATCACCTGAGGTGGGTGTCGACGTAAAAACCAACCCACCACCCCCCACCACCAAAAAAAAATCCAGTTGTGAGTGTTTTTTTTCCTGTTGTGTATCAGTATGGTGGTTGTGGTGGTAGTGTTTTTAATGTTAGTGTTGGTGGAGATTTGGTGGTAAATTCTTGTTTTGTTTATAAAATTCGCGTTTTCATTTTGTGTCCTCGTGTTTTTGGTTCCTGTCTGCTTGAACACTACCAGTCCCTTTACATCAGATTGGAGAAGGTACATCTGTGATTATTTGTCGCTTATATTTGTCGTTATTGTTACTTTTGGTAGTGGTACTGGTGGTGATGAAAGATCGGTCATAGTCGACCTCAGCAGTAACCAGCAGTACTTTGTGGAGAATATAATGAGTGTAATAAGCTTGTTTCATTCATACGAAAAGTATATATATGAGAAATGATAGCGAGTATTGATTTTGTCATACTCTGTGTCATATTTCACTTACATCAATGAAAATTGTATAAATCTGAACCAAACGTCAACTTCTGCAGACAAGAACTTAACCGGAGATTTAGATACAAAGGATGTGAATAAATACTGACTTTATCGTACTCTGTGTCATATATTACTTATATTCATGAGTTGAAAGTAAAGACAACCTGTGTATACAAAAACATAACCAGAGATCTAGAACTGAAGTGTATAACGAGTAATGCCAAAAGTAATACACATGCAAAATTCGATCTTTCCAAAATCAATTGGAAACTTGTATTGTTCGGTGTCGATCAGAATGTCGAAACAGATAGAGAATTTAAATGTATTGTTTGCTTGCAACATCAGTTACCTACAAATGCAAGATTGACGGTGTATTTTGAATGTGCCTATTTTCCAGAGACTTCTGAATATGGGATCACTGACTAGGATAATGCCAAAATAAACATTCACTTGTGTATTTTTAGTGCTGAATGGAATAACTATATACCGATGTTTTCTCAATAGAGAACAAATAATGATCTGCATGATATGTACTTCAATCGTAATGTTCCCTTTGAAACTTCCAGTGTATAAAGTATTTTTATGTATGTCGTGTATGTTATATGTTGTTCATATGTCAACAGTTATTTTTTTAATCTTGATGTTCACTTTGAAACCTTGAGTGTGTGAAATATTTTATGTATGTCGTGTATGTTATATGTTGTTCATATGTCAACAGTTATTTTTTTTAATCTTGATGTTCACTTTGAAACCTTGAGTGTGTGAAATATTTTGTATGTCGTGTATGTTATATGTTGTTCATATGTCAACAGTTATTTTTCCTACGTGTATGAATTTGTATCATTTTCTGTTATCACATTGTTTGTTAACATCGGTTTATTGTACATAAAAACATTTTAAAAATGAATTGAAAAATTCGACTATTACGTCAATTTCAAAGATTTGTATACCCCTGTCAGATATATTTGCAAAGCATTTAAATGTTTTCACTCTTTCAGCTTACTTCCTCTGATGTTAAAACGACCCCATAAAGCTGCAATTGCAGTCTTCCCAGTGAGCAATACATGTGAAATCGGTGTGGTTTGTTTGTTTGTTTCAGTGTGTGGAGAATTTGAGCACATGTTGGAAGAGCAGGCTCCTATTGAATCTATCATTGAGTGGCTAGACAAAATGGTCGACAAGTGCGTCGTCAAGGTAAGCAGGAGAAAGAGAGAGAGAGAGAGAGAGAGAGAGAGAGAGACAGACAGACAGACAGACAGACAGACAGAGACAGAGAGAGAGAGAATACTTGTGAACTTCATGTTTGCGCCAAATCTTTGGAACATAATACACACATGGTGATCAGTAAAAAACATGAAATCCCCTCATGCAAAATAACAGCAAATGGCACAACCTACTGGCCCGAGGTTAATAAGTTCAAATACCTGGGAACGGTCGTTTCATCAGACGGCAGATGCACATCGGAAATAACTGGCAGAATCGGCCAAGCCAAAACAGCATTCACAAGATGACAAGCATTCTTACCAACAAATGCCTATCAATTAACATCAGAAAGAGAGTCCTTGAATGTTATATAGAACCAATACTATTGTACGGATGTGAGGCGTGGACAGTCAGCAAGCAAAGCCAGAGTAAGATTGAGGCAGCCGAGATGTGGTTTCTAAGAAGAATGTTGAGAGTTCCATGGACAGCAAAGAAAACAAACGAGACAGTCTTGATGGAGGCAGACACAAGTAGATCACTCATAAGGAAGATTAGGAAAAGACAGGCAACATTTATAGGCCATTTTATGAGGAAGGGGGATTTGGAGCACCTGGTCACAACGGGAAAGCTGGAGGGAAAGAGAGCACCAGGTAGACTCAGGGAGAGAATGCTGGACGGACTTGCAGAGTGGCTGGGGATGAGGAGGGTGGGGGAGATGCTAGGGGCAACGAGAGATAGAGATGCATGGAAGACCATGATCGCCAACGCCATGCGGTAGGGAACCTGATGATGATGATGATAATACACACAAATTAATAAGTCAATCAGTCGCTTAGTCATTAAGTCAATCATTGATCGATTGATCGATTGATCGAACAATTAGTCTGTCAATCATTCGATCAATCAACCGTTTGTTTGGTTGATTAGTTGGTTTTGTCGTCGTTGGTCGTGTTGATGGTTTGTGTGTGTGTGTGTGTGTGTGTGTGTGTGTGTGTGTGTGTGTGTGTGTGTGTGTGTGTGTGTGTGTGTGTGTGTGTGTGTGTGTGTGTGTGGTTTTTTTGTTTGGTTTGGTTTTGGGGTGCTTTTGTTTGTTTGTTTGTTTAATATTTTGGGTTGTGATTCAGTGTGTATGTTGTGTGTGTGTTTTCAGTCTTTGTATGTGTGTGTGTGTGTTCGTGTGTGTGTGTGTGTGTGTGTGTGTGTGTGTGTGTGTGTGTGTTTGTGTGTGTGTGTGTGTGTGTGTGTGTGTGTTGATTTCGTCGTCGATGTATTTCACAGACCAGACTTTTTAAAGCAAGGCAGACTTCTTTTCAGCGTTCAATTTTACTCAGGTGCGTGTATGCTCGGCGTTGTTTTACTCACACTGTGCAGGCAGTATGTTGCTACACAGTCTGCATACTGTATCTCCAGTGGGGGTGCACGTTGGATGTTTTCATGTTTCCCTGAGCCGCCAGACACTGACCTGGTTATTGTTTTTGACGTGGTGTTAGTCCTAGTAGTCGGCTGGGCTATAAGCAATATGAACTTGAACCTGAACCAGACACTGACATGACTTACTAGATCTTTAACGTGCGTATTTAATATTCTACTTGCGTACACACACGAAGGGGGGCAAGGTACCAGCAGGTGTGCATACACATTGACCAGGAAGGTGGGAAAAACCTGCATCCTTTATCCACCTGGTGGAAGGTACCTGGGAAGGATCAAACCCCACATCTTCCCGTCAGGAAGTATCTCTCTTTCGAAACAGCTGCAAAACTCGTTCTCTCCTTCATAATGTCTCGCATTGACTATTGCAATTCATCCTGTCTGGTCTTCCTGCCTCCACCACTCACATCCTACAGCGCATTCAAAACAATGCTGTACGCCTTGTACTCAAAAAGAAAAAAGCTGACTACATATCTCCTCTCCTGGCACAACTTCACTGGCTCCCTGTATCAAAGCGCATACAGTACAAACTAGACACCATGTGCTACAAAGCTTCAATAACACAGCCCCCGATTACCTGTCAAGCCTACTTGAGATCTATGTTCCCTCACGTACCCTCCGCTCTGCCTCCGATCGTCTGACTTTTCGCTTTCCACGCACTAAGCTCAATACCTATGGTCCACGACCCTTCTCTGTTTCTGGTCCGCTCTCCTGGAACAAACTTCCTCTCTCAGTCCGTCAGCAACCTACTTTTGTTTCCTTCAAGTCCGCTCTCAAAACTCACCTTTTCTCCTCTGCATAAAATCCTGACCTCACTCAATCCCCTCTGCAGCCTGTCTCCACTCGGAGGGGAATCACATTGCAATAAATAATTGTATATAATATGCTCTCTATAATTTTCCATTGCTTTTATTCTTTCTCCCCATTTATAGCCGTGTGCGTGTGTGTGCGTGCGTGCGTGTGTGTGCGTGCGTGCGTGCGTGTGTGTGCGTGCGTGCGTGTGTGTGTGTCTGTTTCAGCGCTTAGATTTGATTTTATCAAGATTTTGCGCTATATAAATATTGTAATTATTATTATTATTATAGAAGTCTGACGACTTATCCCAGTTGACTAAATTGCGCCAGTGGTGCAAGGAAGATTATCTTACTTGGTGCTCTTGCGAGACTAAAATTCGTAACCTCCCTTTAGCGTCCTTTCACTGTTGGCAGTCCTTTCAAACTCCAAATCACTTTTTTTGTCATCATCATCATCATCACCACCATTATCATCATCATTATATGTTGTTGTTGTTATAATTATTACTATTATTATCATCATTATCATTATTATTATTATTATTGTTGTTGTTACTACTACTACTACTACTACTATTATCATTATCATTGTCATGTTATTATCATGATTATCATCATCATCATCAGTAGAAGTAGTAGCAGTATCAGCAGCAGCAGCAGTAGTAGTAGTAGTATCATTAGTATTGTTTTCTATTATCAATATCGTTAATAATATTATTGTCAGTATTATTATCATTATCAGTTCATTATTATTGTTGTTGTTGTTGTCGTCACATTACCATGGTTGGTTGTTTTCAGCCCAGCAGCAAGAAGAGCAGATCCTTACGTCAAATCGCCCGACAGTTTCTGCTGATGTGGTCGTGTTTTGGTACCAGAGTCATCCGTGATATGACCCTGCACAGTGCGCCCAGTTTTGGTGAGTGTCTTTCTTCCCCTTTGTTTCTCGCCTCTTTCGCTCTTTTTCTCATCGTTTCTCTTCTTTTGTGTCTATATCTCTCTCGTTCTTTCGTCTTTATATGTCTCTTCACACTCTACTCTCTGTCTCTCTGTCTCCCTTTCTCTCTCTGTCTGTCTCTGTCTATCTGTCTCTCTCTCTGCCCGTGTCTCCGTCTCTCTTTTTCTCATCGTTTCTCTTCTTTGTGTCTATCTCTCTCTCTCTCGTCTTATATGTCTCTCTCACACTCTACCTCTCTGTCTCTCTATCTCCCTTTCTCTCTCTGTCTCTCTCTGTCTGTGTGTCTCTCTCTCTGTCTGTGTCTCTCCGTCTCTTTTTTCTCTGTCTTTATTGTGTCTCTTTCGCGCTTTCCCTTTCTGTCCGTCTGTCTTTCTGTCTGTCTCTCTTTCTCTCTGACTTTATATGTCTCTTTCGCGCTTTCCTTTTCTGTCTGTCCGTCTCTCTCTCTCTCCTCTCTCTCTCTCTCTCTCCTCTCTCTCTCTCTTTCTCTTTCTCTCTCTCTCTCTCTCTCTCTCTCTTCTCTTTCTCTTCCTCTCTCTTTCTCTTTCTCTCTCTCTCTCTCTTCTCTCTCTTTCTCTTCTCTCTTCTCTCTCTCTCTCTCTCTCTCTCTCTTCTCTCTCTCTCTCCTCTCTCTCTCTCTCTCTCTTCTTTCTTTCTCTGTCCCGCTTGTTGGTTGTTAAAATAAAAAGAAATGTGTTGATCGATCGATCAAGTATCATCAGGTTGAATGGTCCATCGGTGGATTAAATGGATGGATGGATTAATTATTGGTTCATCGGCTGATTGATATAAGTGGTTGATTAACGAGAGCTGATTAGTAGGTAACTTAACGTGTGTTTAAACACAGTGAGTGTTAAACTTTTTTTTATTAAAGAACTTTGATATTGCAGTCTGATCATTTTCTTTTTACCATACAACTTGAGGCAGATAATACATTTGTGATTTCCCCTTCTACGTGCCCACCCTTTTGTCCCACTCACATCCTGTCCTCCCCCCTCCCTGTGTTCGTGTGCCTTGTACCCTCCAGTTTTTGTCACTGTGAGTGAATGTTGTAGTGAATGATGAGAGTGTGTGCTTTGATTTGATTTGTGTATCAACATTTGGCGCCTAATGCATATTGTTGTCATTATCATTATTATTATTGTTGTTGTTATTATTGTTGTGTTATTATTATTATTATTATTGTTATTATTATTATTATTATTATTATCATCGTCATCATTATTATTATTGTTGTTGTTATTATTGTTATTATTATTGTTGTTGTTATTATTATTATCATCGTCATCATCATCATTATTATTACTATCATTATTATTGTATTATTATTATTATTGTTGTTATTGTTGTTGTAATTCTTCTTCTTCTTCTTCTTCTTCTTCTTCTTCTTCTTCTTCTTTTGCTTCCTCTTCTTCTTCTTCTTCTTCTTCTTCTTCTTCTCTCTTTTGCTTCCTCTTCTTCTTCTTCTTCTTCTTCTTCTTCTTTTGCTTCCTCTTCTTCTTCTTCTTCTTCTTCTTCTTCTTCTTCTTCTTCTTCTTCTTCTTCTTTTGCTTCCTCTTCTTCTTCTTCTTCTTCTTCTTCTTCTTCTTCTCTTTTGCTTCCCTTCTTCTTCTTCTTCTTCTTCTTCTCTTCTTCTTCTTCTTCTTCTTCTTCTTCTTCTTCTTCTTCTTCTTCTTCTTCTTTTGCTTCCTCTTCTTCTTCTTCTTCTTTTGCTTCCTCTTCTTCTTCTTCTTCTTCTTCTTTGCATTCTTCTTCTTCTTCGCATTCTTCTTCTTCTTCTTCTTGCTGTACTTGTTGTTCTTGATGTTTGTTGTTCTTGCTGTTCTTGTTGTTGTTCTTGTTGTTGTTCTCGTTCTTCTTCGTCTGCTTCTTCTTCTTCTTCTTCTTGTTCTTGTTAATGTTGACCTTATTGTTGCTATTGTTCTCGTTGCTCTTGTTGTTGTTATTGTTGTTAATATTGTTGTTCTTGTTATTACTATTATCATCATGTAAAGTGCATGGGAACGTGTGTGCAGGCTCTTTCCACCTGTTGCACCTGATGTTTGACGATTACGTCCTGTACCGTATCGAGGCTCTGCACAGCCAGGAGAGGGTGGCAGAGTTCCTCCGTGTTATCAAAGGAGAGGAACTGCCTGGTATGTTGATGTGTAGGGTTGGGGGAGAACGTCCTCTGTGTGTGTGTGTGTGTGTGTGTGTGTGTGTGTGTGTGTGTGTGTGTGTGTGTGTGTGTGTGTATGTGTGTGTGTTGTGTGTGTGTGTGTGTGTGTGTGTGTGTGTCTTTGTGTGTTTGTGTCTGCGTGTGTGTGTGTGTCTGTGTGTGTTTGTTTGTGTGTTGTGTGTATGTGTTTGTGTGTGTTGTGTGTGTGTGTGTGTCTCTGTGTGTGTGTTTGTGTGTGTGTGTGTAAGTGTGTGTGGTGTGTGTGTTTTGTGTGTGTGTGTGTGTTGTATGTGTGTGTGTTTTGTGTGTGTGTGTCTTTGTGTATGTATGTATGTATGTGTGTTTGTTTGTGTGTGTGTCTATGTGTGTGTCTTTGTGTTTTTATGTATGTATGTATATGTGTGTGTTTGTGTGTGTGTGTGTGTGTGACTGTGTGTCTGTGTGTGTCTTTGTGCATGCATGCATGCATACATACATACATACATACTTACATACATACATACGTACGTGCGTGCGTGCGTACGTACGTACATACATACATACATGAGTACGTACGTACGTACGTACGCACATACATACATACATGAGTACGTACGTACGTACGTACGCACATACACACATACATAATACATTCATTCATACATACATACATACACACATACATACATACATACATACATACATTCATTCATACATACATACACACATACATACATACATACATACATACATACATACATACATACATATATACATACATACATACACACACATACATACATACATACATACATACACACACATACATACATACATACATACACCCACAGAATTGTTTAACCCTTTGACTCCCGCATCCTGTCCACCGATTGCAAAAATTTAACCCTTTGAGTCCCTCACCCTATTCACTAGCTTCCTGCAGGAAGCTGGTGGAAAGGCGAGAGAGTCAAAAAGTTAAGGTTTTGCTTTGCTAGCGTGGTTGACAATGGAGGATGCTGGTGGACAGGGTGCGGGGAGTCAGAGGGTAAAAAGATGAAAAGGTTTTAAAACATTTTTTTTTTTTAATTAATTCACCATTAGAATCAGACGAAGTCATTCTTCCCGACCCCCGAGCCTTCAAGGATAATCTGCAGCCCATCCTGAGCCTGAATGCTCACTGCAGCGCACAGCAGCAGCAACATCATCATCAGCAGCAACAACAACATCCACCGGTGGCGTCCATCTTTCAGGAGCGGGGCACTGTCATTGCCACCAACAGCAACGTGCTGAATGACTTGCAAGGTTGGTTAGTTTGATAGTTGGTTGATGGGTTGCTTGGTTGGCCTGTTGGTTACCTACCTTGTTGGTTATTTGGTCAGTTTATTAATAAGCTGCTTCAAGATTCAATGTCTAAGGTTTCTTATCCCTTCAAGATTCAGGATTTAAGGTTTCTTATCCTTCAAGATTCAGGATTTAAGGTTTCTTATCCCTTCAAGATTCAAGATTTTAAGGTTTCCTATCCCTTCAAGATTCAAGATTTAAGGTTTCTTATCCCCCTTCCCGTGGGGATGTTCGGACTCTTTAAGTAAAAATGGTATCCCGACCTTCTGGAAATTCTGTGCAAGAAATTTCCTCTTCTCTGTCACTGTCTTTGTTTCTGCCTTGTTCCTTTGTTATGTCACCTCTTCCTTTTTTTTTTCCTTTATTTTTTCTGGTCCATTCACCTGTATATTCTATACAGCCATACAAACTTGCTACAAGGATTGACTGGGTACATGTATAAAGTGCGTTTTTTGGCTTTAAGGAAATGTGATATTATAAGCAATTTTAAGTAATTTAAGCCAGTTTTATTGATACATTTAAGTGTACTTAGTTATGCTTATGCATTTGTGTTCAGGTTTGTTTTAACCCCTCTGGTGATAAATTGGACTGAGTGATCAACGCCAGGGGCATATTCTTAGACTACTTGCGCGTATGCATTGATGTGTGTAATTTTCTTTTCCGTTTATTTTTGTTTGTTTGTTTTCATGGTCAGCGGGGTGTTGTGTGTGTTTTGAGGTGGTTTTAGCCCTGATGTGGATCCACGCAGTGGGCTGAGCTTTAAACAGTATGATAATGATAATAAAAGTTGTTTTTATTTGTCCTTTTCAAAAGACAAGGAAACTTGGTGGGCAAGCATATCAGCGTCATATCATTATTGCTTTGTTGGTTAGTTAGCGTGTTGGTGGTTTTATTGTTGTTGTTGTTGTTGTTGTGGTTGTTGTTTTCAGATTCAGATAGTTGATAACATGGGTTGATGGTTAACTGCTAGGTTGGTTAGATAGTTGGTTGGTGGTTTTATTGTTGTTGTTGTTGTTGTTGTGGTTGTTGTTTTCAGATTCAGATAGTTGATAACATGGGTTGATGGTTAACTGCTAGGTTGGTTAGTTAGCGTGTTGGTGGTTTTATTGTTGTTGTTGTTGTTGTTGTGGTTGTTGTTTTCAGATTCAGATAGTTGATAACATGGGTTGATGGTTAACTGCTAGGTTGGTTAGATAGTTGGTTGGTGAATTAAATTGATTTGTTGATCATTCAGCTTGTTTTTTTATTTTGTTTTGTTTTTGTTTTCTCAGATTTTTGCAGGTAAAATACAAACATACATATATACTAACTTGTTTACTCAAATACATGTGTACACCAATGTCGTCAAAACGTTATTATGCAGATGTCTAGTTTTGCAGGAATGCATTACATGTGGATGTTTTAAAGGAGTTCCAAGGAGTGCAGTTTATTCGGTAGTTTTGTATTAGAACGATGTACTTAGTATAATAGAATGTGTCCAAAAAAATCAAAACACAACAAGGATTTTTATCGAAAGGCTTCTGGCCCATTACAATATGGGTGAAGAAAAAGAAAACAGAAATCAATCCTAATTAACAAAGATTCATATTTAGCAGTCAGAATAGGATTTTTTTTATGTCCAATGAAACTAAGTTTTGAACAGAGTGTACGATTCCACTGACATCTCGGTCTCCACCACCTCACTCCCCTACGACCCCAAGGTTATGGAACTATCTAGGTAGGACCTCAGGATCTGGCTAACACATGGGTTTATGTGCAGGCTTAAGGCTTGTACCGTGATCATTCTGGATCTTCATCACATAACACCTGTGACGTTAGTGCATATGGAATTCATTCCGAGCGCGGAGATATCTTGAGAAATTGAAACTGAAAGTGAAACTGACGTCTAATGCCTTGTAAAGGAATAACAATATACCATGTGTACTGTAGATTACGACAGCCAACAGGAGGGATATACGACAGACGAGTCAGGCTCCCTGGACCAGATGCCATCTCCAAGAGGAGCCGGACTGGACATCACCCCTCCTTCTTCCCTCCCCTCACTCCCCATCTCTGCCTCTGCCACCTCCCAGCAAGCGTAAGTATGGCGATCGATCAGTCTTTTGATCTGTTGATTGATTTTTTGTACGCCAACTTCGTCAAAACATCATCATGCAGATGTGTCAAGGAATAATAATATCATGTGTACTGTGGATTACGGCAGCCAGCAAGAAGGGGCAACTTAACTCTCTCTCTCTCTCTCTCTCTCTCTCTCTCTCTCTCTCTCTCTCTCTCTCTCTCTCTCTCTCTCTCGCTTTCTCTCTCTCTCTCTTTCTCTCTTTCTCTATCTCTCCCCCAGCACGCACAAACACACACACACACATACACATAGTCTGAATGTGTGTGTGTGTTTGTGTGTGTGTGTGTGTGTGTGTGTGTGTGTGTGTGTGTGTGTGTGTGTGTGTGTGAATAATAGATCGATAGACTGATCGATTTGTTAGTCGATGGATAAGTCGGTCAGTTGCTTGTTTAACTTTGTTGGAGTTGGTAGTCCGTTTAATTAACTCTTTGACTCCCGCACCCTATCCACCAACTGCAAAAACTTAACGCTTTGATTCCCTCACCCTATCCACCAGCTTCCTGCAGGAAGCTGGTGGATAGGGTGAGGGAGTCACAGGGTTAAGTTTTTTGTTTTGCTAACATTGTTGACAATGCAGGATGCTGGTGGACAGGGTGCAGGAGTCAAAGGGTTAACTCATTCAACCCTGTGCCTGTGCCTGTGCCTGTGCGTTGAACGGTCTTGCCAGCCTGTACAGACATCAAACCTTGTTTTATCAAACATTTTGTAACCTGACCTCACATAATCATATGTACAAACTACACGTAAAGGGAACAAACTTCTACAGAACTTCCTTCTGCATTGACGCACAAATT
>JAPXFY010000034.1:11207602-11215102 GCA_030674185.1 Monoplex corrugatus
AACCAGCACGTGTAGGTCTGAGTCAAAAGCGTGGTCTGTAAACAAAGAGCAAATGTATGAATTTGAAGGTCGTGGTTTAAGGTCAAGGTCATACAGACAGATAGTTGTGACAATCTATCCTTTACCTCCGTGAACGTCCAAGTTTTGTTTCAGCTGAAGCTTTTGCAAGGTCACAGTGACTTTGAAAAGTACAACATGTGGATTTTCTGTCATAATTTTTGTACAAAAAAGGGATTCGTTGAAATGGCTTGACTATCATGTTCATTACTGCGGGGGACTGGATGGTTCCTGCGTTTCAACTTCTCTGAACATAAATGTAAACCATAGTGACTGCCGGCGTTCAAGCCAGTAGGATGGAGAAACTCAAAAACAGAATCAGAACGTGTATTTGATATAACAGAAGAAGACAGGCGCAAATTTTCTGCCACCTGGCCTTTCTCAGAGGTACACAAAATTCAATAAACAACACATGCACAACACTCAGGTGAAAAAGACTGTAGAGAATTTGCCTAATATGACGTTGAGCGGAAGAAAATGGTAGAGGTGTAGTCTGGTAACTATGCCACAGGAAACAAAGGTATTCTACAACCTAAAAGGGGTTTTTGTTATCCGAAAACAAAGTTATACAGGAAGCAAAGGTGTTCTACAACGTAAAATGCTTTTGTTATCAGGAAACAAAGGTGTTCTACAACATGAAAGTGGTTTTATTATCATGGCAACAAAGGTATTCCGGAAACAGGTATACAGGAAACAAAGGTGTTCTACAACATAAAGTGATTTTGTTATCAAGAAACAAAGGTATACAGGAAACAAAGGCGTTCTACAACGTAAAAATTGTTTTGTTATCAGGAAACAAAGGTGTTCTACAACGTAAAAGTGGTTTTGTCATCAGGAATTAAAGATATACAGAAAACAAAGGTGTTCTACAACGTAAAAATTGCTGTGTCGTATCCGGAGGAGAGATGGTGTGTACTGTTTTTTTCTGCTAAGTTTTGTGCATCTATTCTTTGTTGTCGTTTGTATAGGCTTGACAAAGATAGTTGGCCGAAAATTTGCGCCTGTCTTGTTTTGTTATATTGAATACGCGTTCTGATTCTGTTTTTGTGTTTTTTCTGGTTTCTGTGTGCTTGAACACTGCGCAGTCACTTTGACTCAAACTACACAAAAAAGAGAATCAGAACACGTGTTTTACATCACATAACATTAACATAAACATAACATAACATAAAGCAAAACAAAGATAACATAGCATAGCATAGCATAACACTGCATAGCATAACAAACATAACGTAAAATAGCATAACATGACACGACGACACAATACAACATAACATAACATAACATAACATAACACAACATAATAAGACACGACACAACACAACACGGCTCAGTTCAGCACGGCATGGCTCGGCATGACATGACATAACATGGCACAACATAACACAACATAACAACATAAGAACATAACAATATTAAGGAATCAGCAATGCATAAACTTGAAGGACAAAGTTGTAATGTCAGGATCAGAGGGATAACAACAATATATATATATATATATATATATATATATATATATATATATATATATATATATATATATATATATATATATATATATACGTGCAATCTAAACAACTCGAACGCTAGAGAAAAACCAATTATCGTATGATCTTACTTTTTTCCCGTTCCGAGCAGTATTTCGTCGGATGTGGATATGTGGCTATGCCCGTTGTTTGAAGCACACTGCACAGGTATTGTGTTGGTGCGTAGTCTGCAGACTTCCGTCTTCGTGGGCGTGTATGCTGTACTTTTTGTGTCAACGTAAGTCACCGAGCGTTGACGTTGACGTTGACGTTGACGTTGATGCGAAGGGGTTGCAGTCACCTGCGGGTCTGTGTAATTATGTTCACCCGGGAGATCGGACAAATATTCACCCTTTACCCTCAGTGCGCCACCCAGGCGGGCTCAAGCTTATCCTTTTCGATCAGAAGTCCGAGGTCAGGTCACTGAATGTCGTGAGACGTGAAGATAGTAGGACACTGCCGTGTGTTGTCTCGTTCAAATTGTTTAGGAACGGTAGTCTCGCTTCTTCTCTTGCTTCTTCTTCTTCTTCTTCTTCATTTTTCTTTCTTTCTTTCCTTCTTCTTCTTCTTCTTCTTCTTCTCCTTCTTCTTATTCTTGTTGTTGTTGTTGTTGTTGTTGTTCTTCTTCTTCTTCTTCTTCTTCTTCTTCTTCTCCTTCTTCTTCTCCTTCTTCTTCTTCTTTATTTTTCTTTCTTTCTTTCTTTCTTCTTCTTCTTCTTCTTTCTTCTACTACTTCTTTCTTCTTTCATTTTCTTCTTCCTCTTCTTCTTCTTCTTCTTGTTCGTGTTCTTGTTGTTGTTGTTCTTCTTCTTCTTCTTTTCTTCTTCTTCTTCTTTCTTCTTCTTCTTCTTTTTTTTTTTCTTCGTCTTCTTCTTCTGCTTCTTCTTCTTTTTTCTTTCTTTCTTTCTTCTTCTTCGTCTTTTTCTTCTTCTTTCTTCTTTCTTTTTCTACTTCTTTCTTCTTGTTTTTTCTTTCTTCATCTTCTTCATCATCATTATCTTCTTCTTCTTCTTCTTTTTCTTCTTCTTCTTCTTCGTCTTTTTTCGGTCTTTCTTTCTTTGTTCTTCTTCTTTCTTCTTCTACTTCTTCTTCTTCTTCTTCATTCTTCTTCTACTTCTTACTTCTTCTTCTTTCTTTCTTTCTTCTTTCTTCTTCTACTTCTTCTTTCTTCTACTTCTTCTACTTCTTCTACTTCTTCTACTTCTTCTTCATCTTCTTCTTCTTCTTCTTCCTTCTTTCTTCTTCTTCTTCTTCTTCTCCGCATTCTTCTTCTTCTTCTTCTTTCTTCTTTCTTCTTCTTCTTCTTCTTCTTCTTCTTTCTTCTTCTTCTTCTTCTTCTTCTTCTTCTTTTTCTTCTACTTCTTCTTCTCTTCTTCTTCTTCTTCTTCTTTCTTCTTCTTCTTCTTCTTCTTCTTCTTCTTCTTCTTCTTCTTCTTTTCCTGCGAAGAGTCATTAAGGCACCGCACTTGAGAAATGTTCACCAAATTCTTCCAACTCTGTCGGTTATGTGTCAAAGCCTTGGTCTCTGCAAACGGTTTCTCTATTTTGCAATGTTGTCAGTCCATCGGTTTTTGTTTCTTTCTTAGTTCGGCCTCCTCTGCTCTCCTTCAACAGTTGTCACATGGCCCTACAACATTGTTTTCTTAAGTCAACAGATGTTGATATGGTCCAGTGTGCTGCTTGATGATTTAACGCACTTGTTCATTAATGATATGATCAGTGTACATGTATCTGATGCTTAGTATTCTGCGATAACACCTCATTTCCATGGCTTGAATTCGTCTTAAGTTCCAAATCCGCTGTGAGGGTGTATGTCCCGTATGCAACACAGGAAGATCATACTTGTGCACTAAGGGCCTGATGTAGCGTTTCATGCGTGCTGTTCGTGTCCTTGCATACAGGTATCAGCTTGGACAGTGGTGCTGTTCTCTTGGCTGCCCTCAAGACAGTTATCATAAATTATAAATCGTTTTTGTATAACGCTATTCTCCAAAGTCATTTGAACTCACCACCCATTGCACACAGTTAGACATTTTCGTTACGCATATGGCATGCACCGTGCTAACTGCAGAAAATGAAATGGACCTACAAAATCATCTGAAGATAGTAGAAATAGAAAGCAAAAATAAAGGGTTGGAGCTAAATAGCAAGAAGACTGAAGTCATGGTAATCAGTAAAAAACATGAAATCCCCTCATGCAAAATAACAGCAAATGGCACAATTTTGAGACAGGTTGGTAAGTTTAAATACCTGGGAACGATCATTTCACCAGACGGCAGATGCACATCAAAAATAGCCAGCAGAATCGGCCAAGCCAAAACAGCATTCGAGAAGATGACAAGCATCCTTACCAACAAATGCCTATCAATTAACATCAGGAAGAGAATTCTAGAATGTTATATAGAACCAATACTGTTGTACGGATGTGAGGCGTGGACAGTCAGCAAGCAAAGCCAGAGCAAGATTGAGGCATCTGAGATGTGGTTTCTAAGAAGAATGTTGAGAGTTCCATGGACAGCAAAGGAAACAAAGGAGACAGTCTTGAGGAAAGGGGAATTCGAGCACCTGGTCACAACAGGAAAGCTGGAGGGAAAGAGAACACCAGGTGGACTCAGGGAGAAAATATTGGACGGGGGCTTGCAGGGTGGCTGAGGACAGAGAGGGTGGAAGATGTGCTTGCAGCGACAAGGGATAGATTCATATGGAGGGCCATGATCGCCAACGCCATGCGGCAGGGCACATGATGATGATAACGGAGAACTCAAGCTGTTAGGTGAGCTGACCACACTCCATGTTGTTGTACAGTCTGTATCTGTTAGGTGAGCTGACCACACTCCATGTTGTTGTACAGTCTGTATCTGTTAGGTGAGCTGACCACACTCCATGTTGTTGTACAGTCTGCGTTTTGGGTGGGTGTACACGCTGGGTGTTTCCATGTCTCTATAAGACACAGGACACTTGAGATGACTGACTTACAGGATTTTTAACGTGCCATATGGCTACTCACCAGAGAAGACCCCGCTCTCCTGCTGGATCATTTCGCTGGCGTTCAACAGTACCTATTCTGATCCAACTTACTGAGGACACCGCCTGCTAAGCCATCAGTTAGTGTCAAGTAATCGCTCAGTCGCCGAGCCAGACTGACTGGTTTGACTTGGGGGGGGGGGGGGTGTTATTGCTATTCTTCTTCTTCTTCTTCTTCTTCTTTTTCTTCTCTTCTTCTTCTTCTTCTTCTTCTTCTTCTTCTTCTTCTTCTTCTTCTTCTTCTTCTTCTTCTTCTTCTTCTCTTCTTCTTCTTCTTCTTCTTCTTCTTTTTTTTCTTCTTCTTCTTCTTCTTCTTCTTCTTCTTCTTCTTCTTCTTCGCATTCTTCTTCGCATTCTTCTTCTTCTTCTTCTTCGCATTCTTCTTCTTCGCATTCTTCTTCTTCTTCTTCTTCGCATTCTTCTTCTTCGCATTCTTCTTCTTCTTCTTCGCATTCTTCTTCTTCCTCTTCCTCTTCTTCTTCTTCTTCTTTCTCTTCTTCTTCTTCTTCTTTCTTCTTCTTCTTCTTCTTCTTCTTCGCCATTCTTCTTCTTCTTCTTCTTCTTCTTCTTCTCTTCTTCTTCTTCTTCTTCTTCTTCTTCTTCTTTCTTCTTCTTCTCTTCTTCTTCTTCGTTCTTCTTCTTCTTCTTCGCATTCTTCTTCTTCGCATTCTTCTTCTTTCGCATTCTTCTCTCTTCTTCGCATTCTTCTTCTTCTTCTTCTTCGCATTTCTTCTTCTTCTTCTTCTTCTTCGCATTCTTCTTCTTCTTCTTCTTCGCATTCTTCTTCATTCTTCTTCGCATTCTTCTTCTTCTTCTTCTTCTTCTTCTTCGTCATTCTTTTCTTCTTCTTCTTCTTCTTCTTCGCATTCTTCTTCTTTCGCATTCTTCTTCTTCTTCCATTTCTTCTTCTTCTCTTCTTCTTCTTCGCATTCTCTTCTTTTCTTCTTCTTCCGCATTCTTCTTCTTCCTTCCTTCTTCTTCTTCTTCTCTTCTTTCTTCTTCTTCTTCTTCTCTTCTTCTTCTTCGCATTCTTCTTTCTTCGCATTCTTCTTTCTTCTTCTTCGCATTCTTCTTCTTCTCTTCTTCTTCTTCTTCTTCTTCTTCGTTCTTCTTCTTCTTCTTCGCATTTCTTCTTCTTCTTCTTCTTCGCATTCTTCTTCTTCTTCTTCGCATTCTTCTTCTTTCTTCTTCCTTCTTCTTCTTTCTTCTTTCTTCCTTCTTCTTCTTCTCTTCTTCTTCTTTTCTTCTTCTTCTTCTCTCTTCGCATTCTTCTTCTCTTCTTCGCATCCTTCTTCTTCCTTCTTCTTTCGCATTTCTTCTTCTTTCTTCTTCTCTTCTTTCTTCTTCCTCTTCTTCTTTTTTCTCTCTCTTCGTCTCTTCTTCTTCTTCGCATTCTTCTTCTTCTTCTTCTTCTTCTTCTTCTTCTTCTTCTTCTTCTTCTTCTTCTTCTTCTTCTTCTCTTCTTCTTCTTCTTCTTCTTCTTCTTCGCATTCTTCGCATTCTTCTTCTTCGCATTCTTCGCATTCTTCTTCTTCGCATTCTTCGCATTCTTCGCATTCTTCTTCTTCGCATTCTCCTTCTTCCTCTTCTTCGCATTCTTCCTCTTCTTCTTCTTCCTCTTCTTCGTCTTCTTCGCATTCTTCTTCTTCGCATTCTTCTTCTTCTTCTTCTTCTTCTTCTTCTTCTTCGCATTCTTCTTCTTCGCATTCTTCTTCTTCTTCTTCTTCGCATTCTTCTTCTTCTTCTTTTGATTGAGCCGTGGACTCAAGGTCTGAAATCTGCAGTTCATTCTTAGCCAACAACATAAAAGATGGCCTGTTCACTGCCCATTTCATTGCTTTTGTCATGCTGTTGGTGTCAGTTTAATGTTTGATGGGTCCCTTCCTTTCAACCTCTCCCCCCCCCCCCCCCCACCTCACTTCCCATTTCAAGACCCTGCCGGTGTATAGAGTTTTGAGCAGGCTCAGGGAGTTTGTCGAGTAAATGCTGGCAGTTTTGGGTGGAGCACATATGGAATTGTCCGACAGCGATAAATCCCTGTTGAACAAACTCCTAACTCAAAACTCCTGTGTCACTACCCCCACACCACTCGTTTCGGCTCTCTAACACACCTCCTGTGTCACTACTCTCACAACGCTCATGGCGCTTCGTTGAGCAAATGAAAATTGCGGATTTGAATTCTGATGTTACCATAATTTGAATCTAAATTTGCCTTTCAGTTGATTCAAGAGGGTTTGTTTGCTGCTCAGACAGCTTCAGGAGTGTCCCACTCAAATCTGTCAGCAATAATCTGGAAGACTCCTTGAGCTAGCAAGATGTTCAGGAACTTGATGTTAATTTAAGCGGGGTTCATCGTTCGCATTCGGACAATTTCATCTATACGCGCTGATATGGGTTTGAACACAAGGCCTCTTAGTCCGTAGTCTGTCGCACCAACCACTTCGCCAGAAGTTCGTAGAGTAGGCTGTCTCCATTCATCATCATCAGTATTCTCAAAGCGGAAACACTTGTAGTAAATTTCATCATTATCATCACCATCATCATCATGTGCCCTGCCGCATGGTGTTGGCGATCACGGCCCTCCATATGAATCTATCCCTCGTCGCTGCAAGTACCTCTTCCACCCTCTCTGTCCTCAGCCACCCTGCAACTCCGTCCAATATTTTCTCCCTGGGTCTACCTGGTGTTCTCTTTCCCTCCAGCTTTCCTGTTGTGACCAGGTGCTCTAATTCCCCTTTCCTCATAAAATGGCCTATAAATGTTGCTTGTCTTTTCCTAATCTTCTTTATCAATGATCTTGTGTCTACCTCTTTAAAAAACTGTCTCTTTTGTTTTCTTTGCTGTCCATGGAACTCTCAACATTTTTCTTAGAAACCACATTTCGGCTGCCTCA
>JAPXFY010000034.1:11220102-11230102 GCA_030674185.1 Monoplex corrugatus
GGAAAATTCAAAGCAAACATCAAGACTCAAGTACATGTCACAAGGACAAATCTGATCTCTGTTGAGGAAACGCTGGCAGACTTGTTCTATCCAGCATTAAAAAAAACACATGAAATTTTATTTTGATATTATACTATTCAATTTTAATCTTATATCAAGTAGTCTTTGGAAAATAAGTACATTGAGAACACACTTGTCAATCTTGTGTTTATGGACAAATGATTTTGCAAGCACAATAATAAGATCAACTATTCTACCTGTTTTTATGTTTTGATCAACGCCAAACGATACAAGGTTTCCTAAGACTTTATGCTAAATGTATTTTGGCAGTTTTCGTTGATTAAATGTTCTATTAAGTTCCATGAGTTCGGACAGAGTAACAGTCACACAGGAAATAATCAAAAGAGTCTCTTGTAATATTACATGTTCACCTGGCACAAGTTGTCCTAGTTGCTATACCCTTTGCGTTTAAAATGATCTTGGTAACAATAAACTGACGAACTTTGTTGAAGGATCATCGCACTTGGGTAGATTAGCTTTGTGCTCACATTTTAACCCTTTCTACGCCACTGTAATGGCCACAGAAATTGGAACAGTTTTTACAGTGCCATGATGATGACGACGATGAGGATGACAACCATGATGCCGTGGAGTTCCGTCTGGGATTGAAATCGAGTGAAAGAGCGCTTACAATCATATATATTCTGGCGTCAGCCAGGCCCGAGAGATACATACAACTGCGGTGTTGGTCAAAATATTTGAGCAACACCCTCAGTGAGTCATGTTTCAAGTGGATGAGACCCGACTGTGTGGTCCCAGTCTTCCCAATGAGCCTATAGCACGCCCAACTCTGGGTAGCAGCCGATTAGAGCCGAAAAATCCCACGATGATTTTTTTTTTTTTTTTTGAAGGGAGTGATGGGGATTCGAACCCACAACCTTCCAGTCGGTAGTCCGTTGCGTTAACCACTACACCACGACGACTGGTATCACTTATGTTGTTGTTCTGTTAAGTTTGAAGTGATCAGGTTCCTGCTGAAGTATTTTGTATATTTTGAAACGGTTATAGCCCTGATATGACTCTATGCAGTCGGCTGGGCTTTAAACAACAACAATAACAATAACAATAACAATAGATTGATCTGGCAACATGACATGAGAAAAGTAAAACAAAGAAACCCAAACCAAAAAGATCTGTGCAATAAGTACAAAAATGCACAGACAGAATCCCCCCCCCCCCTGTGGGGATGCCGGAGGCTCTTTCAGTATAAATAGTATCCCCACCTTCTGGGAATTCTGTACTAGAAATTCCCTCTTCTCTGTCACTCTCTTTGTTTCTTTCTTCCTCCTTTGCTTTCTGTCATTTCTTCCTATCATTTTCTGCCTTGCTGGTCCATTCACCTGTATGTCTTCGATAAATTCTTACATACTTTTTCTTAGGATTGATAATTGGGTACATGTGTCAAGTGCATTTTTGGCTCTAGGGATATGAGATATGCGGAAGCTA
This sequence comes from Monoplex corrugatus, assembly GCA_030674185.1. Classification (NCBI taxonomy): domain Eukaryota; kingdom Metazoa; phylum Mollusca; class Gastropoda; order Littorinimorpha; family Ranellidae; genus Monoplex; species Monoplex corrugatus. The sequence continues at coordinate 11,221,609 of JAPXFY010000034.1, forward strand.
TTTTAGGTAATTTGGGCCCATTTTCATATATGGTTTTGTGTCCTTAGTTATGTGTAGTTTGTATTCAGGTATGTTTTTTAAATCCCCACGTGCGATAAATTGGACGGAATGGTCACAGCCAGGGGCATCTCCCCAGATTTATGTGCACGAATGCATTGATATGTGTACTTAATTTTCTTTTCCTTTTTTTTCCTTGTTGAAGTATGTGTATGTTTTGAACCAGTTATAGTCCTGATATGGCTCCACGCAGTCGGCTGGGCTTTAAGCAACAACAACAACAACATTTACATAATTTTCTGAAAGTTGGAAAATTTGCAAGAGGAGATACGACAGATTTCCCAACGACAAAGTGTAAAAAGGTTAACTGCGACACACAGATTTAAAGTAGAATGAAGTATGTACGTACATACAAACACCAAAGGAATGTTCTGAGCTTACAACTTTATGCTTTGTGGCTGCGTCTATGCTAGCTGAATGGGTAGCGCAAAACTGTGTTGGATTTGAGAAATTCTACATGGGAGATGACTCCGTGACTCTCAAGAGTTATGTTACTTAGTACATACAAACAGTTTTTTTTATTTCAGCCACAGACAGTGTCTTATCTTTCGTATCCCAAGGACTGGCTTCAATCTAAACAGGCCTAGGTTTTGACATGCAGGCAGTTAGATCCCAACATACACACGCACACACGTACATATATACACAATTACACACAAACATACGCATACTGATATATGCATAAATCTGTTTGCATACATACGTGTATACAAATACACCACACACACACACACACACACACGAACACACACGAATACACTCACTCACTCACACACACACACACACACACACCACACACACACACACACACACACACACACACACACACACACACACACACACACACACACACACAGACGCGGACATACACATACACCCAGAGGCAGAGACGCACACACACACTCATACACATATACATGCGTGCACATACACACACACACACACACACACACACATACATACACACACAGACGCGCACATAGACACACCCATACACACACAGACAGAGACGCAGACACACACTAATACACATACACATGCAGAGACAGACAGACAGACACAGACTGACAGACAGAGACAGACAGACACAGACAGACAGACAGAGACAGACACAGACAGACAGACAGAGACAGACAGACAGTGACAGACAGACAGACAGACAGAAAGAGACAGAGACAGACAGACAGACAGACAGACAGAGACAGCGACAGACAGACAGACAGAGACAGACAGACAGACAGAGACAGACACAGACACAGATACAGACAGACAGACAGACACAGACAGACAGACAGACAGTGACAATGATGCTTTATTTTCCAACGGTAAAAGTTATTGGCTAGAAGCCATTTTTCAAACTTGCTGTTGCTGTTCTATACACATGACATTTGTTTACAGCAACAAGTACAGCTCAAGGAAACAGAGACAGAGACAGAGACAGACAGAGAGTGAGAGAGAGAGAGAAATAGGCAGAGACAAAGACAGCACACACACACACACACACACACACACACACACACACACACACACACACACACACACTCTACACACACACACCCTACACACACACACACCTACACACGCACACACCTACACACACACACCTACACACACTACACACACACACACACACACACACACACACACACACACACCTACACACACACACCCTACACACACACACACACACCTACACACACACACCTACACACACACACACCTACACACACACACACACACACACACACACACACACACACACACACACACACACACACACCTACACACACACACACACACACATACACGCGCACACGTGTACATGGACATGTTATGTAACAACCACGCATATGTCATTATATATGGACGCACTTGTGGAAGCGTGAGATGTTAAGTGTTATGTACATAGGCTTCAGAACCCATGATGCGTAAACACGAACGTTGCGTGTTATCAACTAAGTAACATAACTCTTGAGAGTCACGGAGTTATCTCCCATGTAGAATTTCTCAAACCCAACACAGCTTGCGCTACCCATTCAGCTAGCATAGACGCAGCCACAAAGCATAAAGTGGCAAGCTCAGTACATTCCTTTGGTGTTGCGTGTTATGTACGCTCACGTCTCCAAGTGGCAAAGAAAGATACTGTAAACAGAGACTACAACAAATGTCACTTTACTTCTTAAAGTATTCTTCTTAAAGTATTCTTCTTTAAGTACAGGTCCCATCAGCTACGCTTGAAAAAATACAGTTGGTTTTTTTTTTTTTAGTGTGTGTGTGTGTGTGGTTGTGTTGTGTGTGTGTGTGTGTGTGTGTATGTGTGTGGTGTGTGTGTGTCTGTGTCTGTGTGTGTGTGTGTGTCTGTGTCTGTGTGTGTGTGTGTCTGTGTGTGTGTGTGTGTGTGTGTTTTCAACATACAAGAAAAATTGTTTCACAAAAGGACACAACACTAAAACAACATAGAATGGACAATCAAAATAAATTAGCGTGGTTAAACGCGCGCATACCATGCTGTAGGTCAGCAAAGAAGATTCTGTCCTGCACAATTACGAAGATTTTGTTTTCAAAATACCAGAAGAATGTGTTTCCTCGTTTCGATTTATTCCCTGTTTCTCGTTAAAATTGGACCCAATTTATCATTTTTAGCAGGGGAAGTAAACAAAGACGACGTCTAGAGAAGTAAATAAAGATGACGTCTAGAGAAGTAAATAAAGATGACGTCTAGAGAAGTAAATAAAGATGACGTCTAGAGAAGTAAATAAAGATGATGTCTAGAGAAGTAAATAAAGATGACGTCTAGAGAAGTAAATAAAGATGATGTCTAGAGAAGTAAACAAAGACGACGTCTAGAGAAGTAAATAAAGATGACGTCTAGAGAAGTAAATAAAGATGACGTCTAGAGAAGTAAACAAAGATGACGTCTGGAGAAGTAAATAAAGATGACGTCTAGAGAAGTAAATAAAGATGACGTCTAGAGAAGTAAATAAAGATGACGTCTAGAGAAGTAAACAAAGATGACGTCTGGAGAAGTAAATAAAGATGACGTCTAGAGAAGTAAACAAAGACGACGTCTGGAGAAGTAAATAAAGATGACGTCTAGAGAAGTAAATAAAGATGACGTCTGGAGAAGTAAATAAAGATGACGTCTGGAGAAGTAAATAAAGATGACGTCTAGAGAAGTAAACAAAGACGACGTCTGGAGAAGTAAACAAAGATGACGTCTGGAGAAGTAAACAAAGATGACGTCTGGAGAAGTAAACAAAGATGACGTCTGGAGAAGTAAACAAAGACGACGTCTGGAGAAGTAAACAAAGATGACGTCTAGAGAAGTAAACAAAGACGACGTCTGGAGAAGTAAACAAAGATGACGTCTGGAGAAGTAAATAAAGATGACGTCTGGAGAAGTAAACAAAGACGACGTCTGGAGAAGTAAACAAAGACGACGTCTGGAGAAGTAAACAAAGATGACGTCTGGAGAAGTAAATAAAGATGACGTCAAATAACGAAGATGTGGTACAGCACTTGGGAGACTACAAAATACCAGAAGAAAGTTCTTCTTTTCATGATCTTTCCTGTTTCTAGTTTGGATTGAATTATTTTCAGGAGAAGAAAACAAAGAAGGCTTCAAATTACGTAGCTGTGATTCAGCTTTTGGGAGATTTTGTAAAGAACCAGAAAGAGGTTACGACTGTTGGAAGGTTTTGTGAAATACAACAACACTTTTTTTTCTGCTCATGTAGTTTCCTGTTTCTTCAATTGGTTTGGGTTGATTTTAGTTGAACTGGATTACTTTCAGCAGGAAAAAACAAAGACCGCCTTGAATTAACAAGATATGATACAGCATTTGAAAGGTTTTACAAAGTACCAGAAGAAAGGTTTTTTTCTTCTCCTGATATTTTTTCTTCCTAATTTAAATTGAATTCGTTTGAACTGAATTACCTTCTGGACATGAAGAAGTTACAGATCACAAGAATGTTGTACAGCGGTTTGGGGTTTGGGGAAGTACCAGAAAAATGTCTGTCTTGTCATCCTCCTCCCTGTTTCTTATTTGAATTCAGTGCATTTAGATATTTTCAGAAGACAAAGAAAACCTAGAATTCGGATATGTATGTGGAAGATTTTGTCAAGTGTGAGAAAAAGGTTACAGCATTTGAAAGGCCGTCCAAAATATCAGGAAAAAAAATATTCCCTCTCGGGGGTCCCTAATTCGGCCAAGATCAGCGACTGATCAATTACTTGTCGTTAGCAGAGGACGTAGTAGGCAGTAAGTTGAATCAGAACAGGTATTGTTGAACTCCACCGAAGTGACCGAGCAGGGGCGCAAGGTCTTCTCAGGTGAGTGGCCCAATGGCGGCTTGACATCTCTGGCACCCTTGGACTTCCTGACGCTAGGATATGGACTGAGTGAACTTGGGGTTGGAACAGTGGTGTGGAGCTGGAATGAGCGACGTGGGCTGGAACAAAAATTAAGACAACATCAACAGAAAAATCTTTCATGTAATTGTTTCTCTTTCTGGTTTGAATTGAATTGAATTGAATTGAATTGAATTGAATTGAACTGGTTCAGACTGATTTACTTTCAGGAGGAAAAGAAGGCCACGACAACGTCCAATTACGAAGATGTGGTAAAACATCTCGGAGGTTTTGGAAAGTACCAGAAGAAAGTTTTTCTTCTCATGCTGTTCCCCGTGATGTCTTTAGGCATACAGACTCTTATGTCTGTGTTCTCTATGGGAGACCCGGAACACAGGTAAATGTCTGCAGGTCTATGATTATCTGTGTTCATGCATCGTGTGTGTGTGTGTTTGTGTATTTGTGTTTGTATGTGTGTGCCTGTGTGTGTGTGTGTGTGTTTTTGTGTGTGTACGTGTGTGCGTGTTTGTGTGTTTGTGTGTGTTTGTGTTTTTGTATTTGTGTGTGGTTGTGTCTATATGTGTGTGTCTTGTTGTTGTGTTTGTGTGTGTGTGTGTGTGTGTGTGTGTGTGTGTGTGTGTGTGTGTGTGTGTGTGTGCGTGAGTGTGTTTGTGTTTGTGTGTATGTGTTTGTCTGTGTGTATGTGTTTGTGTATGGTGTGTGCTTGCGTGCGTGCGGTTTTGTGCGTGTGTGTGTTAAGAATGAACACATTCGCTTTTCATATCACGTCACTCTATATGTACAGCATTGTACTGTTGTTGTATGTCACGCTGTTTTGATATGACTGTTATACTGTTGTTGTATGTCACGCTGTTTTGATATAACTGTTATACTGCTGTTGTATGTCACGCTGTTTTGATATGACTGTTATACTGTTGTTGTATGTCACGCTGTTTTGATATGACTGTTATACTGTTGTTGTATGTCACGCTGTTTTGATATGACTGTTATACTTTTGTTGCATGTCACGCTGTTTTGATATAACTGTTACACTGTTGTTGTATGTCACGCTGTTTTGATATGACTGTTATACTGTTGTATGTCACGCTGTTTTGATATGACTTGTACTTTTGTTGTATGTCACGCTGTTTTGATATGACTGTTATACTGTTGTTGTATGTCACGCTGTTTTGATATGACTGTTATACTGTTGTTGTATGTCACGCTGTTTTGATATGACTGTTATACTGTTGTTGTATGTCACGCTGTTTTGATATGACTGTTACACTTAACGAAACGAGACAGATGTACATTTTCCGCCAACTGCCCGTGTCAAGTGTGTTGAAGACAACAAAGAATAAAGACATACAACCAGGGAAAACAACAAGAAGAGATATTAATCAAAGGACATAACTCTTGAGAGTCACGTAGGAATTATCTCCCATATTGCAGAACTTCTCAAATCCAACACAGTTTGCGCTACCCATTCAGCTAGCTTAGAAGCAGATACACAGCACAAAAACCGTAAGCTCAGAACACTCCTCAACACTGCAAAACTGCTTTCCTCTTATTTCTTTGGTAACAAGAAAAGATCTTCCCTGGTGTTTGGTTGGTTGGTTGGTTGGTTGGTTGGTTGGTTGGTTGGTTGGTTAGTTGGTTGGTTGGTTGGTTGGTTGGTTGGTTGGTTGGTTGGTTGGTTGATTGGTTGGTTGGTTGGTTGGTTGGATGGTTGGTTGGTTGGTTGGTTGGTTTGTTGGTTTATTGGTTGCTTGGTTAGTTGGTTGGTTGCTTGGTTACTTGGTTGCTTGGTTCATTCGTTCGTTCGTTCGTTCGTTCGTTTTTTGTTTGGTTGTTTGATTGCTTGTTTGGTCGTTGTTGATTTTAGCAGGGGAAAATGACGGGTTTCTTCTACTCAGCTAAACATCAAATAGTTCTCTTGTTGTTGCTGCTGCTGCAGCTGCTGCTTTTATTGTTGTTGTTGTTGTTTTTATTGTTGTTCTTGTTCTTGTTGTTGTCGTTATTAGTTTTATGCCGTTATTCTTTGTTGTCTTTTAAATACGCTTGACAAAAGCCAGTTGGTCGAAACTATGGACCTGTCATGTTTTGTGCGTTAAATGCGCCGTCTGGTTCAATATTCCTCGGTTTCTGGTTTCTGTCTGCTTGAACGTTGGCCGTCACTTTGTTATAGGTTACAATGGGTCACTCGTTTGTATAATGTTCTTGTAAATACATCCACCCACGTATACACACACACACACACACACACCACACACACACACACACACACACACACGCACACACACCACACACACACACACCACACACACACACACACACGCACGCACGCACGCACACACACATACACACACACACTATTCACTCACACTCTCACACGCAAACACGCACACATATACACACATACACACGCACATGCACACACACACAATACATACACATGCACACATACATACATACACACACGCACACACACACACACACAATACACACACATACGCACACATGCACGCACACACACACACATGCACACACACATACAAACACACACACACATACACGCGCACACATACATGCAAACACGCACGCGCACACACGCGCTTGCTTGCTTTGTGTGTCAGACAGACAGACAGACAGACAGACAGACAGACAGAGAATAAATTCACATTCACTTGACTTCAGTATGATGATGACTATGATGGTAATGTTGATGATGACGATGACGCCGACTAGGTGATGATGACGACGGCGACGACGACGACGACGATGTGACTTTCATCGTAATGATGATACTATTGACGATGATTATGATAATAATAGTTACGACGATGATGACCGATTTCACAGATGTGCCATTCCGGAATTCATCAACGACACATTCTCAACGTCAGGAATCGCTCAGGAACAACTATTAAACATATCTATCCCGTGGGCCATCAAGGACGACAAGCCCATTCGTAGTCGCTGCCTCCTTTACCGGAACCGGAACCAATCAGACTTTCCGGCGGAAGTGGCGTCTAACCGCAGCACAATTGCTTGCAGTAAATGGGTGTTTGATCACTCTACCTTCACCAATACTTTTACTGAAGAGGTTTGTCGTTCATTTTGTTTATCTTATTTCATTTTCTTTTATTTTGAGTTGAGTTGAGTTGAGTTGAGTTGAGTTGAGTTTGAGTTGAGTTGAGTGAGTTTAGTTTAGTTTAGTTTAGTTTAGTTTAGTTGAGTTTAGTTGAGTTGAGTTTGAGTTGAGTTGAGTTGAGTTGAGTTGAGTGTAATTGAGTTGAGTGTAGTAGTTGAGTTGAGTTGAGTTGAGTTGAGTCGAGTTGAGCTTAGTTGAGTGAGTTGAGTTGAGTTTAGTTTAGTTTAAACTAAAGTTTAGTTTAGTTAAGTTAAGTTTAGTTTAGTTTAGTTTAGTTTAGTTTAGCTCATTTCCTTCATGCATTATTTTATTTCATTTCTTTTATATTCTGTATATATCTTATTTCATTTTGTTTGTTCCATTCTATTTTTTACAGGGTAGATAATATTAAAAGTTTGACGTTGTTTGGAGCGTACTTTGTATGTGTGTGTGTGTGTGCGTGTGTGTGTGTGCGCGTGTGTATGTGAACATATTTGTTTACCATTTGTGTGTATGTGTGTGCGTGTGCGTGTGTTTGTGAGAGAGAGAGAGACAGACAGACAGACAGACAGACAGTCAGAGACAGAGAGATGAAGCCACTCGAGCGAAGGGCGATCGAGCAAGAGAGAGAGTGGGGGGGGGGGGTGAGAGTAGCGCATGCAAATAATGGGATATGTGTGAGGGTGTGCATAAATGTGCATGACTGTGCGTATATTCTTGCTTGTTTATGTGTCAAGCGCACGGTGTACATGTGTGTGTGTGTGTGTTGGTGTGTGTGTTGTGTTGTTGTGTGTTTGTGCGTGTGCGTTTGTGTGTGTGTGTGTGTTTGTGTATGTTTGTGTGTTTGTGTGTGTGCGTTTGTGTGTGTGTGTGTTGTGTGTGTGTGTTTGTGTGTGTGTGTGTGTTTGTGTGTGTGTGTGTTTGTGTGTGTGTGTTTGTGTGTGTGTGTGTTTG
>JAPXFY010000034.1:11235102-11245102 GCA_030674185.1 Monoplex corrugatus
TCTTGACAGACTCCCCGAGCCTGCACAAAACCTTATGCGCTGGCAAGGTCTTGAAACGGGGAAAAGGGGAACAGAAACCTATGAAACACCACCAGAATGATGGAAACATTAACATGGGCAGCGAACAGGCCAGTGGATCTATCAAACACTAAGCTGACACCACCAGAACGATGGAAACATTAAGATGGGCAGCGAACAGGCCAGTGGATCTATCAAACACTAAGCTGACACCACCAGAACGATGGAAACATTAAGATGGGCAGCGAACAGGCCAGTGGATCTATCAAACACTAAGCTGACACCACCAGAATGATGGAAACATCAAGATGGGCAGCGAACAGGCCAGTTTTTAATGTTGCGGGCGGGGATTGAAATCACGATATCAAATCTTGAGTCCTTGAGACAGGTTGATAAATTTAAATACCTGGAACGATCATTTCACCAGACAGCAGATGCACATCAGAAATCGCCGGCCGAATCGATCCAAGCCACAACAGCATTCAAGAAGATGACAAGCATTCTTACAACAAATGCCTATCAATTAACTCAGGAAGAAGTCCTGAATGTTATGTAGACCAATACTGTTGTACGGATGTGAGGCGTGGACAGTCAAAAGCAAAGCCAGAACAAGATTGAGGCAGCGAGATGTGGTTCCTAGAAGAATGTGAGAGTTCCACGGACAGCAAGAAAACAAACGAGACAGTCTTGATGGAGGCAGACACAAATAGATCACTCATAAGGAAGATTAGAAAAGACAGGCAACATTTATAGGCATTTTATGAGGAAGGGGATTTGGAGCACTGGTCACAACGGGAAAGCTGGAGGGAAGGACAGCACCAGTAGACCAGGAAGAAAATGCTGGACGTACTTGCAGAGCGGCTGGGGACGAGGAGGGTGGGGGAGATGCTAGGGCAACGAGAGATGGAGACAGATGGAAATCCATGATCGCCAAAGCCATGCAGCAGGGCACCTGAGATGATGATATGATGATAGCTCTACCAACGAGCCTACGTGCAAACACTGCGCGACACCACCAAAACGATGGAAACATTAAGACGGGCAGCAAACAGGCAGTCTTTATAATGTTGCGGGCTGGGATTTGAACTCAAGATATCGATCGATGACATCGACGATTTACCAAAAAAATACGTTCATGGCCTGCATGGACAATGTTGCCAACAGCACCGGTGTTCCTGGCGGTCACCCATCCAGTGCTAACGGGCCTGACATATGCTTAACCCTTGACTCCGCACCCTATCCACCAGCTCCTGCATCAAACGGGTTAATTTTTTGCTTGCTAGCATGGTGACAAGCGGATAACTGGTGGAACAAGGTCGCGGAGTCAAAGGTTAACATTCGGGGGTTCGGACGACAAGTGGTTGGTTTTGCTACATGGGTTAATTTATTTTTGGCTTTGTGGATAACTGGTTGGTTAGTTTGTGGGAGGCGGACAATTTTTCTTTTCTTTTATTTCCTTTTTTTGTTTGTTTGTTTGTATTTTTGGTCAAATGTCCCATTTCCCCCATTTTTTTTAAAAGATCACACCGGGCACTACTGAACTCCATCAAAGGGATCTAGCAGCAGTGCAGGGAAAAACTTTAAAACACACACACACACACTCACACACACAAGTGTGTGTGTGTGTGTTGTGTGTCTATGTGCGTGCGTGTGTGCGTGTGTGTGTGTGAGTGTATGTGTGTGTGTATGTGTGTGTGTGTGTGTGTGTGTGTGTGTGTGTGTGTGTGTGTGTGTGTGTGTGTGTGTGTGTGTGTGTGTGTGTGCGTGTCTGTTGGTGCTGCTCGTTGTGATGATGGCGGTCACCCATCCACGTGCTAACCGGGCCTGACATTGCTTAACCCTTTGACTCCCGCACCCTATCCACCCTATACAACAACGAAAACAAACCCCCAAAAACTTAACCACCGCCACGGTGGTTAAGTTTTTGGGGGTTTGTTTTCGTTGTTGTTGTTGATGATGATGATGATGATGTCGTTGTTGTTGCTGTTTGTACATTTTTTTCAACTTTTGGGCCGCCTCAGTGGCGTTTGTTCCTACCGCGCCATTCATTCCGTCTGCACAACACCATCTTCAAACCCCAAGTTCATTTAGTCGAAGTTCGAGAGCCAGTAAACTCACGGGAGCCAGAAATGTCAAGCCGCCATGCATCCACCCACCACAGAAGACCCTGCACTGCTGCTAGATCCCTTTGATGGAGTTCAGTAGTGCCCGGTGTGATCCATTTTTACTTAGGTCATTAAGCCCTAACGAACGACTGTAGCTGTTCAGTCGCTGAGCCGAACCAAGTGAGAATTTTTTTTTAAAGAAACCACCACTACGGCATATTTTTTTGTTCGTGTATGTGCTGTGTGTGTAAGTGTGTGTGAGTGTGTGTGTGTGTGTTGTGTGTCTATGTGCGTGCGTGTGTGCGTGTGTGTGTGTGAGTGTATGTGTGTGTGTATGTGTGTGTGTGTGTGTGTGTGTGTGTGTGTGTGTGTGTGTGTGTGTGTGTGTGTGTGTGTGTGTGTGTGTGTGAGTGAGTGCGAGTGTGTATATCTGCGAGTGTGTGTGTGTGTGTGTCAGTGTGTGTGTGCGTGTGTGCGCGCGCGCGTGTGTGTGTGCGCGCGCGTGTGTGTGTGTGCGTGTGTGTGCGTGCCTGTACGTGTTCGTGCGTGTATTTGTTTCTTTGTTCATTTTAAAGTTTTTCCTTAATTCATTGGTCTTTGGTTTCGTTTCTTCGGTGCTAAACTGGCTTGTTCGTTGCTTAATAAATGCACCAAATCTCTGTCTGTCTGTCTGTCTGCCTGTCTGTCTGTCTGTCTGTCGGTCTATCTGTCCGTCCGTCTGTCTATCTGCCTGTCTGTCTGTGTGTCTATCTATCTATCCCTATGTGCTTGTGTGTGAGTGTGCGTCTGTCTGTGCGACTGTGAATGTGACTGTCCGTGTGTGTATTCTCAACGAAAGTTCATTTCTCCAAAAATGTCAAAAAAATATATCAGTAATCATTGAATTATATCACCAATATCATTATCAACACGAAACCATACCCTGCTGTTGTGGTGACCTTAATTTTGGTGTGTTGGGGGTGAAATGAACCAAAATAAGTGGGTGTGGGGGACAGTGACACAGGGATTGCGCAGCATATGGAGCAGAATCAGAAAATATGAATCACTACCAAAGGAATGAAATTTTATGTACAGGTTTATAGAGGAGTCCCCGCGGTGGCTTATCTCTAAAGGTCGTTACGAGGAGGCCAATGCCATTTTATGCAAGGTATAATCTGTGTGTGTGTGTGTGTGTGTGTTGTGTGTGTGTGTGTGTGTGTGTGTGTGTGTCTGTGTGTGTGTCTGTGTGTGTGTCTGTGTGTGTCTGTGTGTGTCTGTGTGTGTCTGTGTGTGTGTCTGTGTGTGTGTTCTGTGTGTGTGTTTGTGTGTGTGTGTGTCTGTGTGTGTGTCTGTGTGCATGTGCCCAGTCGGTGTGTGTATGCGAGTGAGTGTATGTGTTCGTTCGTTCGTTCTTTGATTTAACGTCTTTTCACTATAAGTGTATGTGTGTATGTGTGTTTGTGTGTATGTGTGTATGTGTGTATGTGTGTGTCAGTATATGTGTGTATGTTAGTGAGTGTGTGTGTATGTGTGAATGTGTGTGTGTATGTGTGTCTGTCTGTAAGTGCGTGTATGTGTGTGCGTGTGTGTAATTGTGTGTGTATGTGTGTGTGTACATGTGTGTGTATGTGTGCGTATGTATGCATGTGCCCAGTCAGTATATATGTGTATGTGAGTGAATGTGTGTATGTGTGTATATGTGGGTATGAGTGCGCGCGTATATGTGTATGTGTGTATATGTATGTGCGTATGTGTGCATTTGCCCAGTCAGTATATGTGTATGAGTGAGTGTGTGTATGTGTGAATGTGTGTGTGTTGTATGTTTGTGTCAGTTTGTGAGTCCGTTCACTAGTAAGCCATTTTCACACACACACACACACACACACACACACACACACACACACACACACACACACACACACACACACACACACACACACACACACACACACATACACACACACCTCCAAAAAATTCTCAAAAGAGAATAAATCAATAAAATGAAATGAAAAGAAAACACACAATCAACGAAAACGAAAACCAGAAACAAAATAAAACAAAGCCACATTCATAAAAGAAGACAACTGTTAATAGTGTGAGGGGGGGGGGGAGGCTGGAAGGGATAGGGGTGAGAGAACAAAATTCTTCCGCAGCCTATTAACATCAGCATGACACGGCCTCGAAGGGCTCGTACCCAGAGTTTGAGCTGCTACGGGCTCGTCGGAAGGATCTGTCACTAACCCTTTGACCCCCACACCCTGTCCACCAGCATCTTGTATTGCCAACCATGCTAGCAAAGCAAAACCTTAACCCTTTGACTCCCTCACCTTATCCACCAGCTTCCTGCAGGAAGCTGGTGGATAGGGAGAGGGAGTCAAAGGGTTAAGTTTTTGCAGTTGGTGGATAAGGTGCATGAGTCAGAGGGTTAACCAACTGTCCACAGGTTGCTCGCATCAACGGTCAACCCACGCCACCCACACTAGTCGCAGACGACAGCGTCGTCATGGCCAAGCAAGAAAGCGGACTGCGCATGTTCACCGATTCTACAACTCTCATCAGAACTCTCGTCATATTCCTCAACTGGTCAGTTGGCTACTGAGCGTTTCTTAGCTGTGACGGTTTTTGTTGTTGTTGTTGTTTGTTTTTGTTGTTGTGTTGTTGTTGTTGTTGTTGTTTTTGTTGTTGTTGTTGTTGTTGTTGTTGTTGTTGTTGTGTGTGCGTGTGTGGCGTTTTCCGACACTGAGAAACGAAATCGTTCTCTGGCAAACATGTCCAAAATAGTGGATAGTTTTTCAAGATTGCGGGGCGATCCTTTTTTTTTTTTTTTTTTTTTTTGACTGAGCTATGGGATGACGATATACAAAGGAAGACAACTAAAATAGTTCTGAAGGCAAGAGCAATTGTTCTTTTAAAAACGATTGTATGGTATAGATCTCTCATGGGTCAAGCGCAGGGTCACGACGGTCCAAGTCCCAACACTAACCCCACCCCCAAACCACACCCCTTGGATCGGTTTTCTCCGTGAAGAGACTAGCCCAAAGGGTGAGCATGAGGGACAGGCTAGAGTTAGAGTAAGTGTTAAATGTTGTCACAAGTACTGACGTCCAGCTGTGTGGTCCTTCGCGAAATCTTTCAGAGTGACAGAGAGACCTAAACTGCACCATTACCGAAAAAAACAGTGATGATAAATAAATGAATTAAGCAGTAGTTACTACGTTGGTCATGCTGGCCTCCGCTTTTGCCCGTTCGGGGCATTTAACCCTTTGACTTTTGCAACCTGTCCACCAGCATCCTGCATTGCCAACCATGCTAGCAAAGCAAAAACGTAACCCTTTGACTCCCGCAACCTGTCCACCAGCACCCTGCATTGCCAACCATGCTAGCAAAGCAAAAACTTAACCCTTTGACTCCCGCACCCTGCCCACCAGCATCCTGCATTGCCAACCATGCAAGTAAAGCAAAAACTTAACCCTTTGACTCCCGCACCCTGTCCACCAGCATTCTGCATTGCCAACCATGCTAGCAAAGCAAAAACTTAACCCTTTGATTCTCTCACCCTATCCACCAGCTCCCTGCAGGAAGTTGGTGGGTAGGGTGAGAGAATCAACGGGTAAGTTTTTGAAGTTGGTGGATGGGGTGCGGGAGTCAAAGGGTTAAAACAGCGTGTAAAAAATCCCGTTTCTTAACAGCTTATGTCACATAACGGTGCGGTTTTGAAAAGCACTACAGTTTATACGAACATAACTCTTTGATTCCCTCACCCTGTCCAACAGCTTTCTAATGTATTAGTCGTAATAGCAAAGAACTCGTCAACAATTCACTCGGCTGGACTCCATCATTAGCAATGACGGACCCAAGTCAAAATTTCTCTCCAGGACAGCAAAGACCACAACAGCACTGTCCAGACTGAAGCCTGTGAAGCAGCACAAGAGCATTGCTGTGAAATGTAAGATCAGGCTGTCGGGGAGGGGATGAGGGGATGGGCGCCGCCCTCGTGGTGCTGGCCCCGGGAAAAAGTTGAGGTCTCTGCCACCTCACTCCCCTACAATCCCAGGGTTATGGAACTATCTAGGTACGACCTCAGGACCTGGCCAGCTCATGGGTTTATGTGCAGGCTTAAGGCTTCTGCCGTGATCACTCTGGATTTTCTCCATCACATGGCACCTGTGACGTTAGTGCCTGTGGAATTCATTCCGAGCGCGGAGACGTCATCTGGAGAAACTGAAACTGAAACTAAAACGGTTTTCTCTGTGAAGAGACTGCTAGCCCAAAGGGTGAGGATGAGGGATAGGCTAGAGTTAGAGTTAGTGTTAAATGTTGTCACAAGTGCTGACGTACAGCTGTCTAGTCCTTCGCCAAATCTGTGAAGCAGCACAAGAGCATTGCCGTGAAACATAAGATCAGGGTGTTTGGTGCACTGGTGTATTCTACCTTCCTGTAGGCATGCCAAACATGGATCCTCACAGCTGATTTTGGAAAGAAAAACCCAAGTCATGGTAATGAGGTGTTATCGCAAGATCCTAAACATCAGATACACTTTCTTTCTTTTATTGTTGTTTAAAGCCCAGCCGACTGTGCAGAGCCATATCAGGGCTATAACCGCTTCAAAACTCACAAAACTTCAACAGAAAAAAAAAGAAAAGAAAATTAAGTACGCATATCAATGCATTCGCGCACATAATCTAAGGACATGCCCCCGGCGTAGGACCATTCCGTCCGATTTATCGCACAGGGGAGATTTAAAAAACACCTGAATACAAATATAAGCATACATAAGGACACCAAAACATATATAAAAACAGGCATAAATTACCTTAAATTGCTTCCGCATATCTCACCTGCTTAGAGCCAAAAATGCACTTAATACATGTACCCCATTATCAATCCGAAGAAAAAGCACGTAAGACTTTATCGAAAAAATACAGGTGAATGGACCAGTAAAGCACAAAATAAGTAATAATAATAATAATAATAAGAGACCATTTATAAGCGCACATCTCTGCCTACGGCGGAGCTTATGACGCTTTACAATCATTCACTCACAATATTTCAATCTCTCGGACCTCACGTACATACACTAAATACACAATACAAAGTAATAGAATAAATCCATAAAAATACTACATACGCTACAATCATACACGGATTCTCACGCAAGTCCAAATGCACCCCACAACCCCCACGGCTATACCCCAAAGTACTGTGAGGCACATTGGGCTCTATAATCACCCACCCCCACCCCCCACCTACCTACTATAACATACACACACACTAACACACCTTTTCTACTATTAGGCTGGGGGGAAATGAGGTTGAACTTACTGATAATATTTTTGAAAGAGGTGAGTTTTTAGAGCTGTTTTGAAAGAAGAAGTCGATTTTAGGTGTCGGATTTCAAAGGGAAGAGAGTTCCAGATAGTGGGGGCTGCGAAGGAGAAAGAGCGATGTCCAAATGTTTTTGTGCGTACGCGTGGAACACGGAGCAATCTGGTATCAGCAATGGAGCGGAGATTTCTAGAAGGAGTGTACACAGAGAGAAGATCAGCCAGGTAGCGAGGAGAGAGATCAGAGAAAAAAGAGTGGCATTGTGAGGCAAGCTTATAGTCAATGCGAGCTTGAACAGGCAACCAGTGAAGGGATTTGAGAATAGGTGTGACATGATCATGCTTGCAGGAACGAGAAACAAGTTTAGCGGCAGAGTTTTGTACTTTTGAAGTTTATCTAATTGATTTTGAGGACAGCCAGAAAAGAGGGAGTTACAGTAGTCTAATTTGGAGAGAACAAAGGCAGAAAGAAATGTTTTGGTAGCGTCTTCTGAAAGTAAGTGGCGAATATAACTAATGCGTCTAAGGTCAATGTATCCTTTGCGGCAGACTGTCTGTACATGTGTTGAGATACTCATGTCTTTGCTGAAGTGGAAGCCAAGATTTCGTGCGGTAGAGGAAAAGGGAATATCTGTTGATCCAACGGTAAGAGATGTAGGAGTGGTCGACGGCAGAGACTTAAAAGAGGAAGAACAGAGGACAGCTTCAGTTTTCTCGTCATTTAGTTTTAGCTTGTTTTCGAGCATCCAGATTCGTATGTCGGTGATACAAAGTTCGAGAGAGGAAATGGCTGGGTTTATGTTCTCGGGAGGAGTAGAGAGTTCAAGTTGAGTGTCATCTGCAAATGATTGATGTTCAGGAGAGTGAGACTGTATCAGGCCGGCAAATGGTTGTGTATAGAGGACAAAGAGCACGGGGCCCAACACAGATCCCTGTGGGACCCCGTACAATAGTTCTTCAGATGTAGAGTTGAGGTTATTGACAAAGACTGATTGTGTTCTTTCTGTGAGGTATGAACGGAACCAGGAAAGAGCGGTGTGAGAAATGCCGTAACTGTATTGGAGTCTGTTAAGCAAAATGGTATGGTCTATTGTATCAAAAGCAGCTGAGAGGTCCAGTAAAGTTAGTAGAGAGACGTTTCCAGAGTCAAGAGCTAAAAGGATGTCATTAGAAATTTTGAGGAGCGCAGTTTCAGTACTGTGATGAGGACGATAAGCAGACTGAGAAGGAGAGAAGTAGAAATGACAGAAAGCAAGGCAACAAGGCAGAAACAAAGAGAGTGACAGAAAATAGGAAATTTCTAGCACAGAATTTCCAGAAGGTGGGGATAGTATTTATACTGAAAGAGCCCCCGGCATCCCCACGGGGGGCATCAGATACACTGATCATGAGTAAAGTATCCAAACAAACAGCATACTGGACCGAATGAACATCTCATCATCATCATCATCAGGTGCCCTGCCGCATGTTGTTGGCGACCATGGACTTCCAACCATCTCTATCTCTCGTTGCCCCTAGCATCTCCCCCACCCTCCTCATCCCCAGCCAATCTGCAAGTCCGTCCAGCATTCTCTCCCTGGGTCTACCTGGTGTTCTCTTTCCCTCCAGCTTTCCCGTTGTGACCAGGTGCTCCAAATTCCCCTTCCTCATAAAATGGCCTATAAATGTTGCCTGTCTTTTCCTAATCTTCCCTATGAGTGATCTACTTGTGTCTGCCTCCATCAAGACTGTCTCGTTTGTTTTCTTTGCTGTCCATGGAACTCTCAACATTCTTCTGAGAAAGCACATCTCGGCTGCCTCAATCTTGCTCTGGCTTTGCTTGCTGACTGTCCACGCCTCGCATCCGTACAACAGTATTGGTTCTATATAACATTCAAGGACTCTCTTTCTGATGTTAATTGATAGGCATTTGTTGGTAAGAATGCTTGTCATCTTCTTGAATGCTGTTTTGGCTTGGCCGATTCTGCCGGCTATTTCTGATGTGCATCTGCCGTCTGATGAAATGACCGTTGCCAGGTATCTGAATTTATCAACTTGTGTCAAGGTTGTGCCATTTGCTGTTATTTTGCATGACGGAATTTCATCTTTTTTATTGATCACCATGACTTCAGTCTTCTTGCTGTTTAGTTCCAACCCCTTACCTTTGCTTTCTATTTCTAGTATATTCACAAGGTTTTGTAGGTCCCTTTCAAATGAACATCTGCTGACTTAAAAAAGAAGAAAACTACGTTGGTATGGCCGTGTATCAAAAGCCAGTGGTCCTCTCTCTCTCTCTCCCCTCTCTCTCTCTCTCTCTCTCTCTCTCTCTCTCTCTCTCTCTCTCTCTCTCTCTCTCTCTCTCTCTCTCTCTGTATGTGAAGGGGTGGACGTTATAGGATCATCGCACTGAGGCAGTTTCCTTTGTGCTCACCTTGTGCAATGAGCATGGCGCTCTAACAGTTGATTTAATGGGCCGCTTTAGATAAGGACGGATTGTTTGGGTGTATCAATTACCATCAGGAATACAGTTCTTGAATGAACCGATACTGTTGTATAGATGTTAGGCGTGGACAGCCAACACACAAAGCCAGAACA
>JAPXFY010000034.1:11257602-11262602 GCA_030674185.1 Monoplex corrugatus
TGAGCCACTGACACCACAGACCTCCACTTCAGTTTTGTTTGTTTGTTTGTTTTTGGTCCCATTTTCTACGCGACTTTAATGGCCACTGATGCTAGCGGAGATGTGGTTTCTAAGAAGAATGTTGAGAGTTCCATGGACAGCAAAGAAAATAAACGAGACAGTCTTGATGGAGGCAGACACAAGTAGATCATTGATAAGGAAGACAAGCAACATTTATAGGCCATTTTATGAGGAAGGGGGATTTGGAGCACCTGGTCACAACAGGAAAGCTGGAGGGAAAGAGAGCACCAGGTAAACCCAGGGAGAAAATGCTAGACGGACTTGCAGAGTGGCTGAAGACGAGGAGGGTAGAGGAAATGATCAGGGCAACAAGTGACAGAGACAGATGGAAGTCCATGATCGCCAACGCCATGCGGCAGGGCACCTGATGATGATGATGATGATGATGATGATGATGATGATGATGATGATGATGCTAGCACCGTTATGTCATCAATATAATCATTGAATTACATACACACACATATATATATAGATACATATATATATATATATATATATATATATATATATATATATATATGTGTGTGTGTGTGTGTGTTGTGTGTGTGTGTGTGTGTGTGTGTGTGTGTGTGTGTGTGGTGTGTGTGTGTTGAGTGCGCGCGTGTGTGTGTGTGTGTGTGTGTAATTCAATGATTATACATATATATATCACCTGTCTCACCTGTCGGCTGCTGCACACCTGGACACCACCATCTCCCTCCAGGTCGTTCTGTCGACTCTTGTGGACAATTTCTTGCATATTTAGGCCACTGATGTTGGTTATGTTCTCGATGTATGAGGTTGGAGGTCTGCCTTTCTTTCTTTTTACCACTGTTTTTCCTTGAAAGATGTTTGCCATGATGTCTGTGTTCTTGTTGTGTGACACATGGCCACTGTATTTTTGTCTTCTCTTGTTGATGTCTGCTAGTAGTTTTCTGGTGATATCAGATGCTTCCAGGACAGTTTCATTAGTTCTTCTATCTGTCCATTTGATACGTAGGAGTCTCCGATAAAGCCTCATCTCTGCTGCCTTAATTCTTCTGCAATCAGTTTTTCTCAGAGTCCAGGCGTCTGTTGCGATGCATGATTTTAGCCATGTTTTAAAAATTAACAAATGATCAACAACAAAAGTAAATAAATGTATAAAGACGTTCAAGTTATACATCATTTTAAAGTTTGTAAACAATTCATCCATACATGCATTTTTTTCTTATTGTATCTTCAAATACTTAGGAAAAGTTTTGAAAAATAACATCATTATGATCAAGGCATGTAATATCCGTCACCTAGAGAATAAAACACAAGGTTTTCGAGGTCGAAGGGAATGAACTTCCTATTCGAAAAGGATGCACGAACAAGAGGTTGTAGTCTCCCTTAACTTGACACGGGCTCACTGCTTTGAACACACTGCAAGTTCTGCAATATCTCAAGATACCGCTCGCCATAGTTTGTTGACAATGCGCAGTATCTTAGGATATTGCACATCTCTAAAGAGTTTTGATTGTTTTCTGTTCTTGATGGCAATAATGAACTGTTGCTCATTAACTTTGAAAAGACAATTGAAAAATAAACAGATGAAGACAATAGCGGTGTGATTTTTGTGTATTTCTTCTTCTTTATCTTCTTGTTTTGACTGCAGTCACTCTCAACTTAAAGTTTTCATCATTGCATATGTGTACATGCGTACTTTTTTTGATTTACTATCAAAGTGGACATTTCTAGGGAATTTTGTCAGGGAAAACCGTTTTCGTTGCAGGGGTGGATTGTCATCTTGGTAGAGGGCAGGGGCGGGGGGGGGGGGGTGTCTAAGAAATCTGAGGGCGTCCAGGAAAATGCCCCGCCCCCCTCCCACCCCCGGGAGAAACCGTTTGTCTAGAGGATTAAAATACAAGCCATTGGGTACACTCTATTCATGTAATTTGCTTTAACTTACCAACATTTATCACTGTGTTGCCTTACTTGCTCCTGCTTGCTCTTGGTGAAAAGAGCGTTTGATCAGGGTGTCAAAAGGGGACGGGGTAGGGGGGGTGGGGAGGGGGCTCACCGGGTTGGAGAGTGTTGTTTTTTTAAAAATGCGTCTGCATATAGATATTCGCTTGCTTTTTAGGCATAGTACACTGACCAGACATTTCATATTGCATTTGGGGGGGGGGGGTTGTTTTGTTTTGTTTTGTTTGTTTGTTTGTTTTGTTTTGTTTTGTTGGTTGTTTGTTATTGGTTGTTGTTGTTGTTGTTGTTGCTGCTGCTGCTGCTGCTGCTGCTGCTGCTGCTGTTGTTGTTGACAGCACAGAAGAACGGAGGTTGGAAACCTGGGACCACCCACCCCCACCTTCTGCATAATACGCCTCTATTACTGAGAGCTACTTCACGTGCGCCAAGTATACTCCATACAAGGGTGTGTTGTCTCGTCCAAGAGACTGGCACCCACTGTTTCCACTGTTACCCCTCTGCAGACTGGTAACTCCACCCATTGCAGTTTCCATCCACCCTCCCAGCCCCTCCAGACCCAAGCCCTCAAAATGCTGTCCTTGCTGCACACATACGCATATGGACCGTGACTCAAGATCACTAACGCCACTAATAATAATAATATATTTTATTTATATAGCGCAAAATCTTGATAAAATCAAATCTAAGCGCTGAGCGTATACATGCATACATACCTACATACATATGAGCGTATACATGCATACATACATGCCTACATACTTACATACATAAATCTAAGCTGAGCGTATACATGCATACATACATACATACATAAATCTAAGCGTTATACATACATACATACATACATACATACGTACGCACATGCATAAATAATAATTACAATATTTACATAGCGCAAATCTCGACAAAAAAAAATCCAAGCGCCGAAAAGACACACACGCACACATGCACGCACGCACACACACGCACACACACACACACACACACACCACACACACACACACACACACACACACACACACACACACACACACACACACACACACACACACACACACATGCATGGCCACAAATGGGGAGAAAAGAATAAAAGCAATAAAAGCAAGAATAAAACCAATGGAAAACCACAGAGAGCACATCATATACAATTATATATTAAAACAAAGTGATTCCCCTCCGAGCGGAGACGGGCTGCAGAGGGGGGTTGAGTGAGATTAGGATTTTATGCAGAGGAGAAAAGGTGAGTTTTGAGAGCGGACTTGAAGGAGGCAAAAGTAGGTTGCTGACGGACTGAGAGAGGAAGTTTGTTCCAGGAGAGTGGACCAGAAACAGAGAAGGCTCGTGGACCATAGGTATTGAGCTTAGTGCGTGGAAAGCGAAAAGTCAGAGGATCGGAGGCAGAGCGGAGGGTACGTGAGGGAACATAGATCTCAAGTAGGCTTGACAGGTAATCGGGGGCTGCGTTATTGAGGCTTTTGTAGCACATGGTGTCTAGTTTGTACTGTATGCGCTTTGATACAGGGAGCCAGTGAAGTTGTGCCAGGAGAGGAGATATGTGGTCAGCTTTTTTCTTTTTGAGTACAAGGCGTACAGCATTGTTTTGAATGCGCTGTAGGATGTGAATGGTGGAGGCAGGAAGACCAGACAGGAGTGAATTGCAATAGTCAATGCGAGACATTATGAAGGAGAGAACGAGTTTTGCAGTTGTTTCGACAGAGAGATACTTCCTGATCAGGCTTATACGATGGAGATGATAGTAGCAAGATCTGGCAGTTTGAGAAACAAAGTTGTTCATGGACAGGGTAGAGTCAATGCAGACACCAAGGTTTTTAGCTGAATCAGAAATTGGGACTGATGTGTTACATAATGGGAGAGAAAGAGGAGGCAGCTGGGAAAGTTTCTGACGGGTGCCAGTGAGGATAGCTTCTGTCTTGTCGTCATTAAGCTGAAGTCTATTGTGTGTCATCCAGTTCTTAATGTCCGAGTAATACTCAGTGGTGCGAGTCAACAGGCGCTGTATATTATCAGGTGAGTCACTGTCTTGAAGTTGGGTGTCATCAGCATAGAAGTGGTGTTTTATAGAGTGGGAGTTGATGATGGTGGACAGGGGGGAGGTATAAAGAGTGAAAAGAACAGGGCCAAGGACAGATCCTTGTGGAACACCACAGGTCAGGTATGCAGGTTGAGAGTAAGTGCCATTGATGAGAACAGTTTGTTTTCTGTTTGATAAATACGAAGTGAAAAAGGAGAGAGCAATGTCAGAGATGCCAAAAGTATGATGAAGTCTAGAAAGGAGAATACCATGGTCAATGGTATCGAAGGCTGCAGACAGATCAAGGAGTGTGAGGAGAGAGACTTTGCCAGTATCAGTTGCAAGGAGGAGATTGTTGAGAATGTGTAGTAGGGCAGTTTCAGTGCTATGGCACTGGCGGTAGGCTGACTGGAAAGGATTGAGGAGATTGTTGGCAGACAGGTGAGAGTTCAGCTGGTTGAGGACGACCTTTTCAAGGAGTTTTGACAAGAAAGAGAGATTAGAGATAGGCCTGTAATTTTTCAGTTCATTTGGGTCTAAATTGTGTTTCTTGAGGAGAGGGTGAACAATAGCAGACTTGAAAGAATCTGGGACAGTTCCAGTTTGAAAAGAAGTGTTGATGATGTCAGTGATGAATGGGAGGAGAGTAGGGAGACAATCGGAGTAGAGAGAACCTGGAAGAGGATCCAGTTCGCAGGTTTTGAACGACATGGATCTGATTGTGTTGAAAATTTCTTCTTGTGAGACTGGGGTAAAAGTAGTGAGAGGTGTGCCAGAGAAGGAAGGGTCAGGTGGGCATGGTTGACAGGGTGTCCTGTCAAGCCTGTCACGAAGAGTTTGTATTTTGGTGGTGAAATACTTAGAGAATACAGATGGGAGTTCTTCATTTGTATGTTTTGTTGGGAGAGGTAAGTCTTTTCGTGTGCCAAGGAGATGATTCATGGTTGTAAAGAGTTCTTTTGAAGAAGAGGCATTC
>JAPXFY010000034.1:11267602-11310102 GCA_030674185.1 Monoplex corrugatus
TCTGTGCACATGGGCTTACACTTCCCCTTTCAAAAAAGTTATATTGACTGAGAATGACAATGGCTCTTAAACAAAAAGAACAATAGAAAAAGAGACTGCTGAAAAATTATGTGGACCAGGAATGGCAGTGGATGAAAATCAAAAAAAGAAAGAAATATGAAGCAGATATGTATATCAGATAATCAAGTGTCAAAATGTCTTTTATGGCATTTCTTGCACCGACACTATGACTGCAGTGCCATGCCTATAAATGCTTACTGGTAATGTATTATTACTGATTCTTTGAAGAAAAAAAATTACGTATGCACATTCATTTTTTTTTGTTTTTTGTTTTTTACTATTTTTCTTTTATATAAATTCTCTGTTAGACATTAAATTGAATAGGCTTTTGTTGCTTTAACAATATAACACACTGATGTTTGCATATTTTTGTGTGGTATTTTCACAAAATTTCAGGGTATAATGTTGGACGACCTAAAAATCTATAGGCTATCTGAGCTTATCTTGTTGGTTGTCTGTCTCAGTCACTTGGGAAATCTCAGCCCTGGAATTACTTTCAAACAGCATCCCTCATGGGGATGCCAGGTGCTCTTTCACTCAGTTTCAATGTAAATAGTATCACCACCACCTTTTAGAAATGTTTGTGTTACAAATTTCCTCTCTTCTGTCCCTAGCTTTGTTTCTCCCTTGCTCCTTTGCTTTAAGTCATCTCTTCCTCTCTTATTTTCTATCTTGCTGCTCCATTCACCTGTTAAAACAAAGCCTTGCATACTTTCTTAGTTTCTGTCATTAGGATTGATAATTGGGTACACATAACTGCATTTTTAGCTCTAAGGAGATGTGAGCTTCCTAGTAGCAATTTTAAGTACTATATGCCAATTTTTATGTATGTTTTTTATGTACTTCATTATGTTTATGCATTTGTATTCAGGGGGTTTTTTGTTTGTTATTTTCTATCCTTCAGTGATAAATTGTGCAGAATGTCAAGGGCATGTTCTTAGATTATTTGTGTGAATGCAGTAATATGTGTGTACCTAATATTCTTTTTGGGGGGGTTTCATTTTTCCATGATTATTGATGTGTTAAGATGTGTGTGTTTCGTTTGAGATGCCTGTAGCCCTGACATGGGTGAGCTCTGAGTAGTTGGATGGGATTTTAACATTAATAACAATAATGATACTACTACTACTACTAGTACTACTACTACTACTACTACTACTAACTACTACTACTACTACTACTACTACTAATGATAACTGATAATAATAATAATGAAAATAATCTTCAGATCCAAAACAAAAAAACATGTTCCCAATGAAAGTTGTAATCAAGCCAAGCCAGCAACTGGCACACTAACTCACAAACAATAGGAAATCTACATTATGGACTGTCTGTGTGATGAACAATGATGCTTGCTATTGTCTCTGGGCAAGTTGAGTAAGATATATGAGCTATGACTGTACAGTTATGGATCAGGGTCAATATAAGTGTCACATATGGCACTTTTATGATAGGGATTTGAAAGAGCTCTCAAAACTAACACAAGCCTATCTAATTCTATCCTTGTGTGGCTGTAAAGTAGCATAGAATTGTTTGTGTGGTGGGTTTTGTTTTTCTGTGGGGAATTCATTGTGCTGGGACAGTTGCATATGCGCCCCATCCAGTCTTTGTTCAGGAGGGCCTTGCTGGGCTTGGACACTGCCATATGTGCTCTGCCCAGTCTGCCATGAATTATCTAGCAGATTTCTTGAGCCTGGGCTAAACTTTGTGCCCTGTCAAGATCATGAAATGGTAGAAGGAGAGATTGGATATATATATAGATAGATAGATAGATATGTATGTATATATGATATATATACCAGCTTCAACTTCCTGTAAGAAGCAGGTTGATATGCTTAGGAAGGTAAATGGTTAAGATGACCAGTGAACAGTGAAGGCTGACAGAGATTGAACACAAGACATCAAATTGTTAGTCCACAGCTCTTGTCAGCAATGGTGTTTTATTTCAGTGTGTGTAGTAACCTAGTGACTTGTATTAAGATCTGTTTGACAGTTTATCAGCCCATGATTTATCACCTCACCTGTCTCACCTGTCAGTGTCACGGGTTCAGTGTTGGCGGCTGCAAATTTTGACACCACCATCTCCCTCCAGGCTGCTCTGTCTTCACTTTTGTGGACAACTTCTTGAATATTTAGGCCACTGTCTCTCTTCATTTTTGCCACAGTTTTTCCTTGAAAAATGGTTGCCATGAGGTCTGTTCTTGCTGCGTGACACATGGCCAATGTGTTTTAGTCTTGTTGATGTCTGGTAGTAGGTTTCTTTGGGATCCAGTTCTTCCAGGACTCTTTCATTAGTTCTTCTGTCTGTCCATTTGACACGTAGTACTAGTAGTCTCTGATAAAACCACTTCTCTGCTGCCTCAATTCTAGTGCAATCAGTTTTTCTCAGACTCCAGGCTTTGCAGCCATAAATCACGACTGGCTAGATCAAACATTTTAAAAGTCTATTTTCAGGTCATTTGGTATGCCTCTGACTTTCCACATGTTGTTGAGTTGGACCATTTTTTTGTTATACCATTCCAATTCTTATTGTGGTGTCTTGAGCAGGTTCCATCATCAGTTTTTACAGAACTAAGATATTTGAAATCCATAACATTTTCTAAAGGAACTTTGTTTTTATTTATCAAGCAGTGATAAAATGACTCATCACATTGTTATGCACTAGAACTGATAATTTGTATATAGTAATTCATATCATGAAATAATGGGGCTGGGTAGTTAATTAATCATTAATTTGTGATATGTTTATCATGTACACACTTAACACACTTGCAGCCTCACACATACATACTGCTAAAGTATATAAATATGCATACACATGTGTGTGTACCTGCATATATGATTATGTTACATATCCAGTGCATACAAACACTGTCAAAAGTTGAAAACTTTTGTTAATATGTTCTCCATTTAATCCCACATCCCAACCAATAGCCCCATAACTGTCCTCTCCTCTTCTTGTTTTCATCCTCATTATCATCAGCTTCTTTCTCTGTTTCTTCTCTGGCTCCTACCTCTTGTGTTATCATTGGTTGGCTGATTCTTGTGTTAGAGCTATGGACTCCATGTCAGATGTCTCCAGTTCAGTTCCAGCGTTCAACATAAAGACTGGCCTGCCCACTGCCCATCGTAATGCTCCAGTCATTCTGGTGGTTTGGTATGTCTTCTTCTGCCGCCACCCATTCCACCCCCACCCCCACCATTTAAGACTGCCGGTGTGGAGGCTGCTAGGTAACTGCTGTTAGATTTTGGCAGAACATCTGTACAATTTCCCCCTTGGGGATGCCTGGGGCTCTTGCAGTATAAACACTAAAACAGTATCCCCACCTTCTGGAAATTCTGTGCTAGAAATTTCCTCATTTCTGTCAGTCTCCTTGTTTCTTCATCCTTTGCTTTCTGTCATTTCTTCCTATCATTTTCTGCCATACTGGTCCATTCACCTGTATGTGTTTGATAAAGTCTTTCATACTTTTCTCTTAGGATTGATAACTGGGTAATGTATTAAGTGCATTTTGGGCTCTGAGGAAGTGAGATATTCAGAAGTAATTTTCGGTAATTTAGACCCGTTCTTGTATGTTTTAATGTCCTTAATTATGTTTAAATTTGTGTTCAGGTGTTTTTTTAAATCCCCTGTGCGATAAATTGGATGGAGTGGTCAACACCAGGCGTATGGCCTTAGATTACATGCATGAATGCATTGATATGTGTACTTTTTTTTTTTTTTTTCCTGTTGAAGTACTGTGTCACGTGTGTGTGTGTATTGAAGTGGTTATAGCTGTGATATGGCTCTACACAGTCAGCTGGGCTTTAAACAACAATAAGAGTGAAAAGAAAGAATCTATACGATTCTCAGAGTGTGATGAATCCCACTTCTGATCTCGGTCAGATAAATTGGATTGGAATAATTTTGTTGTCATATTGGAATATATCTGCATAAAGTACAGTCCATTCTTCTGTGAGGAAAGCTTGTCCCTATTGTGTGGTAAACCCACCCCCTTTTATAAAATAAAACTTTTTGTTTGCATGCATGTATTTCTATTTATGTATGAAAGTAAATGTTTCAACAGAATTTTGTCTGGAATAACTGTAAATTAAGTGTAATTAAGGTTGATAAATTCAAATACCTGGGAACGATCATTTCATCAGACGGCAGATGCACATCAGAAATAGCCGGCAGAATCTGCCAAGCCAAAACAGCATTCAAGAAGATGACAAGCATTCTTACCAACAAATGCCTGTCAATTAACATCAGGAAGAGAGTTCTTGAATGTTATATAGAACCAATACTGTTGTACGGATGTGAGGCGTGGACAGTCAACAAACAAAGCCAGAACAAGATTGAGGCAGCCGAGATGTGATTCCTAAGAAGAATGTTGAGAGTTCCATGGACAGCAAAGAAAACAAACGAGACAGTCTTGATGGAGGCAGACACAAGTAGATCACTCATAAGGAAGATTAGGAAAAGACAGGCAACATTTATAGGCCATTTTATGAGGAAGGGGGATTTGGAGCACCTGGTCACAACGGGAAAGCTGGAGGGAAAGAGAGCACCGAGTAGACCCAGGGAGAGAATGCTGGACGGACTTGCAGAGTGGCTGGGGACGAGGAGGGTGGGGGAGATGCTCGGGGCAACGAGAGATAGAGACAGATGGAAGTCCATGATCGCCAACGTCATGCAGCAGGGCACCTGATGATGATGATAAGTGTAATATTGTATCTTTAACCCTTTGACTCCCGCACCCTGCCCACTGGCATCCTCCATTGTCAACCGTGCAAACAAAGCAAGAACTTAACCCTTTGACTTCCTCACCCTATCCACCAGCTTCCTGCAGGAAGTTGATGGAGAGGGTGAGGGAGCCAAAGGGTTAAGTTTTTGCACTTGGTGGATAGGATGCAGGAGTCAAAGTGTTAACATGCACTGAGTGCATGTTGCACACAATACCGTGGTCTGTCATCTCATCCAAAAGACTAGCACCCAGACCACACTCAAGGTCTAATGGACGGGGATGGAGGGAGTCTCTGTGTGACTGGGAATCTTACCAGAGTTTCTCACATCATAAGTAGGTGTTCAATCCACTAAGCGACACATTCTGCACATATTAATTATTATGCAGGATTAGTGTCATATGATTAATTCCGTCATTGTGCGAACTCAGACTCAGTGACATGGTCCCAATACAACTCTGCTCTCGAGAGGATCGGTTATTTCGGTGGTAAGACTGTCACCCAGAAAGTATTATTTTTTGTTGGTTTTGAAAGTGTGACTTGACGCATTTGGTTTGGGTTTTTGTTGTTGTGTTGTTTGAGTTTTTTTTAGATTGTGTGTGTGTGTGTGTGGTGTGTGTGTGTGTGTGTGTGTGTGTGTGTGTGTGTGTGTGTTTTTAGTTTTCATTTGGGCAGGGTTTTACTCTTCCCAATTTATGAGTATGTGTGTGTGTGTGTGTGTGTGTGTGTGTGTGTGTGTGTGTGTGTGTGTGTGTCTTTAATAACAAATTAATGACATTTGCAAGGCGCTAAATCTTGATTCAAGAATCAAATCAAGGTGTGCACTCTCATGATTCATCAAAGCAATCACCAACAATGACGAAACCTCCAGGGCGCAAACAATATGCAAACTGAGGGGTGGAAGACATGAGGGGAGTAAGGTTATGACCCGTGACTGCCTGTCTGTACTTTACTGTATGTGTGTGCGTGCATGCATGCGTGCGTGCGTGCATGTGTGTGTGTGTGTGTGTGTAAGGATGGGGAATGAATACATCATTGCATGTATGTGTGCATGTGTATGTAAACCAATACAGTTGATTGGTTTCTTGTTTTCATGCTTGAACATTTGTTTTCTTTCCTTTACACTTTTTGTTCAATTTCATATTTTGTTTGTTTACTCATCGTTTTTTCGTGTTTGTCTTTTATTTTGGTTTGAGTTTTCATCAATGGTTCACTGCTTTTTGTGGATAGTAATTCTGTTGGACTGTTCTTTTGATCTTTTTTACCTTTTGAAAAAGGTTATTTTCTTTCATTTACATCACTTAACAGTAAATTGGTAAACAGTTCTTTTGCAAAACCATCCACAAATGCAAAACATCTAAATGACTCATCTTGCATTACATCTATTGTTTGTATAGGTTATAGTAATAAGATTATGCTTAACAAAAAGTGTTTTTTTTAAACAGACATAATTATGTCAATGCATTTTAAGTAAGTAAAACCATACAGACAACTTATACCTCCACACACACACATACATGCAATCATGTATGCGCACACACACGTGAGTGCGCACGCGCACTCACATACACACATATACACATTCACACACACTCACACACACACACACACACACACACACACACACACACACACACACACACACACACACACACACACACACACACACACACACACTCTCTCTCTCTCTCTCTCTCTCTCTCTTGCTTTCTCTCTCTCTCTCTCTCTCTCTCTCTCGCCCACACACAGGTAAGCAATCTCACCTGCTCAGTTCTAATGAACTCTTGAGTATTATCACATTTCAGTGTGCGTGTGTGTGTAAACAACAATAATAGTGACTGCTTGAATGGCATCTCATTTCACAAGTGCCTTAACATGTTCACAAAAGCATGACACTAGAGGCAGACTTAAGCACAGCAGGCACATGTTAACCCCTTCTGCTGTGATGAACAGGATAAAACGCATAATGTCAGAGAAGCGATGAAAATGATTTATGATAAAATTTTGACTGCCTCATGTCAGTGGCTCCTGCAGCAGTGTTTGGGATAAAACTAAAGAACATGAAGTCATATGCCAAAATAAGGTACATGAAGTGGTACATCTTTGAAAGCACAAAGTGATCAAAACATCACTTGTTCTCTGTCTCTGTCTGTCTCTCTCTCTCTCTCTCTCTCTCTCTCTCTCTCTCCTCTCTCTCTCTCTCTCTCTCACTCTCTCTCTCTCTCTCACTCTCACTCTCTCCCTCCCCCCTCTCTCTCTGTTACTTGTTTGTTTATAACTTAAGATTATTAATCCTGACAGAAAATTGAACAGAAGGGGATGATAGAGATGATACTATGGAGTTCCATTTTCAGATTGAGACTGCTTGACAGGGCTGTACTCTGAGCTTGCTTTCATAATGTATCTTTGCATCAACCAGGCCTGAGAGATGCAGGAAACTGCAGTGTTGGTCAGGCAGTTTAAACAACATCCTCAGTGACACATCCGTAAAAGTCATTGAGATTCAACTGTGGTCCCACTTCTTAGTCTTCCCAATGAGCTCATACTGCATATTCAAGTCTGGATCAGAGCCAGTTGGGGCTGAAAAATTCCTGTTTTTTTTTTACTAATAAGGTTTTGAACCTATGCCTCCCAGTCAATAGTCTGATGTGCTAACTGCTTTGTCATGTTGATGGGTTTCCCCCTGTAGGGATGCCGGGGGCTCTTTCAGCATAGATAGTATCCCCACTTTCTGGAAATTTTGTGCTTGAGGTTTCCTCTTTTTCTGTTGCTGTCTTTGTTTCTGTTTTGTTCCTTTGCTTTCTTTCATTTCTTGTATCATTTTCTACCTTGCTGGTCCATTCACCTGTATGTGTTCAATAGTCTTACATACTTTTTCTTAGGATTGGGTACATGTATTAGTGCATTTTTGGCTCTGCATAAGCAATTTTAGATACTTTATGTATACCTGTTTTTATGTTTTGGTAAATTTGTATTCAGGTGTGTTTTTTAAGTCCCCTGTGCGATAAATTGGACAGAATGGTTAACGCCAAGGGCATGTCCTTAGATCATGTGCGTGAATGCATTTGATATGTGTACTTTTTTTTTCCTGTTGAAGTTTTGTATAATTTGAAATGGTTATAGCCCTGATATGGCTTTACACAGTCGGCTGGGCTTTAATAATAAACAACAATAATAATAATAACAGTGACCTTCCAGTCAGTAGTGTGATGTGCTAACTGCTTTGTCATGTTGAGATGTCCAGTATCTTTTTTCCATAAATGTCTCCTCTCTGATCAGCTCAAATTTGTCTTAGTGTTGTTTCTGTTAGTGTTTTGAGCTAATCAGAATAGGGAGTCATCTGTTACGTGTTAACTTTGCATATGTTACAAATGAGTTAGGGAATCCTTTGTTCTTATGTATGCATTTGTAAGTATGAAAGCTAAAATCAAAACAAAACAAAACAAAATATCAAGTCATTGGGTTGTTTTTTTTCATGTATGTATATTCGGGTTTTCACTTCCTTATTGGTTATATGATCTTTGTACGAGATACCAAGGAGATTGCGGAAGCATCTCATCTCCATTGCCTGTATCCTTCTTTCAATGTATGTATGTATATATATGTGTGTGTATGTGTGTGTGTGTGTGTGTGTGTGTGTGTGTGTGTGTGCATATATACATATATATACACACACACATGTGTGTGTGTGTGTGCATGCGTGCGTGTGTGCGTGTGTGTGTGTGTGTGTGTGTTTTACAGTAAAGTGACTTGATGTTGGTTTGGTTTTGTTTTGTTTTGGCTGGGTTTTTTGTTTTCCTTCCCTTGTTGTAGTGTATGTAACTTGTAAGTCAGTGTGTGTGTGTACTTTTAAAAAAAAATTGTTTTTTTAAAGATTCATGGACAGTCAGAGCAAATAATGCATAACACTGAAACTGTATGTGCTCGTTTTGGGTATTCTGTGTTGTGTGTGTGTGGGGTTTGGTTTTTAATCAATGCATCTTTTTGTTTTGTTCAGTTATGTCAAACCTAGAAATTCATTTGACCTGCTGAAATGGATATCATGTTTTTTTCTGCTTTTTTTTTTTATTCTAGTAACATCAGAGAGGACAAAAGAGAAGATCTACATTGACATTACCTCCAAGAACGGCTGCTTCCGTCTGTTGAATGCCACGCATCAGATTGGTTGTTCTTGTGAGTTTCTGTGAAATTGTTGGCATGAGTATAGCGTCCTAGTCTGTGTTTTTGATTGGCTTGAAACGCATTAGGTTTTTTAATCTCCTTTGCTTTCTGCTTCCTTTTTTATGTTGTTATTATTTTTGAAAATAATGAGAGTTGTTGTGGGCTTTTCAGTGTCATTTGATATCTGTAGTAATTAATTTAACAAGTCCTCAGATTAGTTTGTTCTCTTCTTCTGACTGTTGTTTTGTAGAGTCCATAATTCATTGAAATGGTAGTTGTTGTTGGTTTTTTTCATGATGATAATAACCTGTTGATTCCTGCATCTTGTCCACCCGCATCCTGCATTGTCAACCATACTGGCAGACCACAAATTAACCCTTTGACTCCCTTATCCTATCCACCAGCTTCCTGCTGGTGGATAGGGCGAGGGAGTCAAAGGGTTAAGTTTTTGCAGTTGTGGAAAGGGTGAGGGAGTCAAAGGGTTAAATCCTTTTTGTATAGCGCTATTCTCCAAACTAGTTTTGACTCCGTGCACATTACAATTTTACGAGACGCAGAGTGTAACACACATACTGAAATACTGATATCTCTCTCTCTCACACACACACACACACACACACACACACACACACACACACACACACACACACACACACACGCATGCCCACATGCATGCCCACATGCACATATGAATATGTTCACACACACACGCGCGCGCACACACACACACACACACACGCACGCATGCACACACGCACGCACTCTTTCTCTTAAATGTAAAGTGCAATGAGCATGCTTGGACATGGAGTATATGGAATGATATACTATACAAATGGAATTATTATTATTGTTGTTGTTATTGTTATTATTATTTTATTATTATTTATGGAATTATTATTGTTGTTGTTATTATTATTATTATTGTTGTTGTTGTTATTGTTATCATTATTGTTGTTGTTGTTACTGTTGTTGTTGTTGTTGTTATTATTGTTGTTGTTGTTATTACTGTTGTTGTTGTTGTTATTATTAGTAGTATTACTATTATTGTTGTTGTTGTTATGCCTAGATGAATACATGCTCACAGGGTACCTAGCATTACATACACAGTTATGGGCATAGACAAACCCATAGGTGAATGTTTACACTGTGCCAAATGATCATGCTTGTTTTTGTCTTTTCTTCTGTGTGTGCGTCATTGTTGTTCTTATGTGTGTTGGTGTGTGCTTTGACAGCTGTCAGGTTTTCAGTTACACACACAGACATGCACATGCAAGCATTAAGAATCAAAATACATTATTAGAAATATAATTGGGTAACAAAGTTTTAAAAAATATGTATATTTATATATACACTTACATCTATACATACATACGTACGTATATACATACATACGTACGTACATACATATGTATGTATATACATGTACATACACACACATGCGCGCACATGCGAGCGCGTGCATGTACACACGCGCACACACGTGGAGGAACATGGGATGATGGAGTGAGTTCTTACTGGTTGTAATGTTTTGAAATGTGTGTGTGTGTGTGTGTGTGTGTGTGTGTGTGTGTGTGTGTGTATGTGTGTGTGTGTGTGTAAGAGAGAGGGGGGGGGAGAGAGAGAGGGGGAGTGTGTATGTTTGTATGTTTTCATGCATGCATATGTGTGGAGGAGACTGCATACTTATTTTGTGTATAAAAAATATATCAACTTGATCACGCCATCTGTATGGTACTTGGTGTTCACCCAGCCCTTCCATTGTTGAATCCATGATTGCTCTTGTATATGTTTTTTCACTTGTACCAACAGATGGTATGGCATTGTGTAATCATTCATGTATATGTGCATGTATTACCATATGATACATGTATGTATGGTTGGACGTAGGGATGCCAGGGGCTCTGTCAGCATAAATAGTATCCCCTCCTGATGAAAATTCAGCGCTAGAAATTTCGTCTTTTTTGTCTTAACCTTTGTTTCTTCCTTAATCCTTTGCTTTCTGCCATCTCTTCCTATCATCTTCTGCCTTGCTCAGTTGCTGGTCCATTCACCTGTATCCTATAAAGCATTGCATACTTTTACTTAGAATTGATAATTGGGCACGTGTATTAACTGCATGTTTGGCTGTTACGAAATGTGCTGTGCAGGAGCAGTTTTTGTTGGTAATTTAGGTCATTTTATGTTGTTGTTTTTTTGTTTTGTTTTGTTTTGTTTTTCTCATCTAAAAGCACGTATGTGAATAGACGTTAAAAGAAATAATGAACGATGTATATTTTAGTGTCTTTATTTATGTTCATATTTGTATTCACGTTTGTTTTCTGAAATCTTCTGGTGATAAATTGGACAGAATGATCAATGTCAGGGGCATATCCTTAGATTATGTGCGTGCTTGTTGATATGTGTACTGAATTTTCGTTTCCAGTTATTTTTCAGGCAGATGTCGTGTACATTTTGAAATTGGAGTCGTCTGGGCTTTAAACAGTAAGAATAAGGGGGGTTGGACATGTTGGTATGGGTTCATTTGTGCATGTTTATCAAAGTGTTTTCTGATTTGTGTGTGTGTGATATATCAGTGTGTGTATGTATAACGCTCTTGTGTCTCTTGTTAAATTTGTAATGTACAGTGAATCGAAATGAGTTCAGAGAATAGGGCTGTACAAGGATTGACATTCGTGTTGTGTGTGTGTGTGTGTGTGTGTGTGTGTGTGTGTGTGTGTGTGTGTGTGTGTGTGTGTGTGTGTGTGTGTGTGTGTGTGTGTGTGTGTGTGTGTGTAAACCAGCAAGTCTGGAGGGCAACACAGGTGTGGTTCATTACATGCAGACAGAAAAGGACTTTGACTACGTGTTGAAGAAGGGGACCACAGGGCCCTATGTCCCTATTCTGCACCCCGTGGACTTTACCATGTGAGTGTTTTTCTAGTCCCTGTTTTAATTATTGGCTTATTTACTACCCATTGTGCTATTGGTATGTAAGGCACAATTCTTCTGTTGCTGTTTCCTTTACAACTTTTTTTTTTTTCTGGAACTGGGTTGTTGACCCTGTGCCCAGTCTCCAGCCTGGAGGACCAGGGGATCACGCTTTGTCGGGCCTCTTCCCTTTGTCCTGACCCTGCTGGTAGCCGAAGCTTCTGCTGGCCCCCCTCCCCCCCTCAACCCCCACTTGGGGATGTTAAGGAGATTTTAGTATGAATAGTGCCCCCACCTTCTGGAAGTTCTCTGCTGGAAACGTCCTTTCTCTGTCTCTTGCTTTGTGTCTGCATTGATCCTTCACTTTCTGTCATCTCATTGATCTTTTTTTTCCTTGCTGATCCATTCCCATGTAGGAGGATTTTTAACTTTATGGAGTCGCAGTCAAATAGTGCCTGTCGACCCCTGAAATCGCACGGTTTCGGCCATTTTTTAAAAAATTTATTAAAAAATAACCAGAAACTTACTTAAAACAAAGGCTGTGTGATGATTAGATATGGTCTAAGGGAAGCAATTGATGCATAGATGATTATACTTTGACTTTCAGGAGTTTTCAACCTTGAATGCCGCTCATGTTATAAATAAATAATATGGCATTTTCCGACGGCGCTTGCCTGCCGTCACGATTCCAACCGTGGTACAAATGAACGGCACTAGTCTGCCATCAAGACTCTATAGTGTTAACTGGGTACATGTATTAACTGCATTTTTGGCTGTAAGGAAACATGATGTGTACATGATGTGTATTATTATTATTATTATGTGTAGAAGTAGTTTTGATTAATTTAGATAATTTTTATACGTTTTCATGCACCTACTGTTTATACGTTTGTGTTCAGGTTTCTTTTTTAAATTTGGTGAAATAGTAAACTGGGTGGAGTGGTCAGTGCCAGCAACATATCCTTGGATTATGTGTAGGAATGCATTGATATGTGCTTTCTTTTCCAGATGTCTTTTGGGTTATTTTTTAGGGTCAGGGGGTTGTAGTGTGTATTGTGAGATGGTTATAGCTCTGATGTGGCTCTGCGCAGTTGACCGGGCTTTAAACATACATGATGATAATAACGATGATAGTGATGATGATGTAATAATAACGCAACTTTTGGCAAGAGAATAGAGACACAGTTAGCATTCTTGTGATACCAACAACACAGTTATTGTTTTTGTTAAAGGCAGGAACAGCTAAAAGCTGAAGAGCTTTTGCACTCATGAATCACCGTAAGTATGCTTATTAAATGTTATTTCAGGGAAACACTTTCCCATTTTTTTGTATCGACACATAGGCATGTGTGTCTGCCTGTGTTTGACCGTCTATGAGAGAGATGTAAATGTGTGAACAAAGTTTTTTCAACTCTTTATCAATAGATCTTTACCAAATAATAGTCAAAAGTTTGGACTGTTGAGGAGTCACAACTACCTAAGTTTGAAAGGTAAGGCACCACAGTCAAGGTTTCATAAACAAAAATAATGTGTGTAAAATCAGCATTTTTGTAGAAAAGTGTGTAAACTACGCTTCTCAGAAATTGCTGTCAATTTTCAATTCTGTTTACACTGTTGGACAGCCTACTGTTGTCCTCCAAGTGTAACAAGTTGAGGTTACAATGACCTTGAAATGTACAAAATCAGGATTTTCTGTAATAGTGTTTGTGTAAGAAGGGAGATTGGTAATTGTATAAAAAGGAGATAAGTTTAAATACCTGGGAACGATCATTTCACCAGACGGCAGATGCACATCAGAAATTGCCAGCAGAATCAGCCAAACCAAAACAACATTCAAGAAGATGGAAAGCATTCTTACCAACAAATGCCTATCAATTAACATCAGGAAGAGAGTTCTTGAATGTTATATACACTGTAGAACCAATACTGTTGTACGGATGTGAGGCGTGGACAGTCAACAAACAAAGCCAGAACAAGATTGAGGCAGCCGAGATGTGGTTTCTAAGGATGTTGAGAGTTCCATGGACAGCAAAGAAAACAAACGAGACAGCCTTGATGGAGGCAGACACAAGTATATCATTCATAAGGAAGATTAGGAAAAGGCAGGCAACATTCATAGGCCATTTTATGAGGAAAGGGGAATTGGAACACCTGGTCACAACGGGAAAGCTGGAGGGAAGGAGAGTGCCGGGTAGACCCAGGGAGAAGATACTAGAAGGACTTGCAGAGTGGCTGAAGACAAGGAGAGTGGAAGAGATGCTTGAGGCAACAAGAGATAGAGACAGATGGAAATCCATAATCGCCAATGCCATGCGGCAAGGCACCTGATGATGATGATGATAAAAAGGAGATTGTTAGAAACCCTTTATCATCATGGTGGGGTGTGTGTGTGTGTGTGTGTGTTTGTTTTCTTGGGCATTTGTGGTATCAATTTTGACCCACTTATTGTGATTTCCCAACAGGCCTTTACTTTACTTTTTTTTATATATGACTAAGTGCCAAAAGGTGGGATGCTGAGAGGGTGTTCATGAGAACTGCAATAAAAACATTATTTTCACATCTGAAACCCATGTTCTCCTTTTGGTTTGTGTGGAAGAATGAATGTACTGATAGTGGAGATAACTTCAAGCCTAATTTTTTTGTATTTTGCTCTACACGTGCAATATTGTACAAAATTGTCTTAAAAATCATGGCGTCGAAAACGGACATTTCGTCAGCACTAAATGAAGGTGCCATGCTCAGCCTAAGTGTGATTAAAGCACTTGAAACTAAGCATGTGAGCAAAATATACCTCGATTAACATACACAAACTTGCCGAATGGATCGGAATTTCTTGATGCGTCTATTCTGGCCATTCAAATTTTCGGTGTCACACATTTTAACGTGTTGTAAGACCGCCGTCGAAACTTTGAGTGTTGTTCTTACAAATGTTTGGGGTTAGAGATTCCAAAATGGTGTCATTTTGTACTCTGGAAACGATTGTTAATCATTATTTGAGTGAAAAGTATTGAGCGTATTCTTAGATCTGTTTTTTAATTGCGATTGTTACCATCGCGAAAATGTGTTGTAATTTTTGACGTCCGACACCCAGCCCAAAATTTTCTTTCTCATTTCAACGATATCCCAAAAATCGATGTTATTCACTTCCAGAACACACGTGGGTTACACGTTGGTTTGTGGTCATGTGCATTTCGCAGGAGTTTTGCTGCTGATGAGGAACTGTCTGCATCTGAAGGTATGTTGTAATACTCTTCCTTGTGTTGACGTGTGACACTTTTTTGTCGACCGACACCAAACCGTGCAGTATTTTTAACAAATATCGACAAAGCAGGTTTTTGTCATTCATTTGATTTTGGTCAGCTTCATACAGTAAGCCGATGGAAATGGTATTCTGACGACAGAACAAAGCATCTTAGCTTACATCAAAATAGAGAAATGGTTTTCTTGCTTTCTTACAACAAAGGCATTTGTGGTGATTTTGACGTTTGATAATACATTTTTGGTGTAATTTTTAATTTTTTGTGTTTGCAGGAAGGATTATTTCTTGATGGCCAGAACTGGTGTGCACCATCAGACAACCTCAATGCAGAGCATGTGATCTATGTTGCAGTGCTGACATCTGCACCCCATGCTACACCAGAGGATGCTTTCAGGAATGAATGCATGGCAGTGGTTGGGATTGCTGTCTACACAGGTTTGTGGCAGTTTTTTGCTGCCTCCGTTGCCCTGAACAGGCCTGTGCAGTCAGTATTTCCATCACTTGGATGGCCAGTATGCCAGAAGCACTGCAACAGGATCATCCGTGCACATGGCTTCACAAACAACAAGAAGCTGATAGTGATGTGGTCTTCGTCCAGGGACGACATGGTTGCGGAACACTGGATCCCGAACCATTTTGTTCCCTTGGTCATCCTCAGGAAGTCATGTCAGTTTCCTGTTATAGGAAACACCTATATGATTAGGTGGTCAGGTGTTGAATATCCCTGTCAGGTGCTGGAGACGGAGGGACTGCTAGGAGTAGTCTGTGTGCACTTCGGGGACATCTCGATACGTCCCAGGTTCGACGCGTCCCAGGTTCGATACGTCACAGGTTCGATACGTCACAGGTTCGACGCGTCCCAGGTTCGATACGTCCCACACCAACACCCACACCTCATCCCCTCCCCACCCACCCACACACTATCCTCACCCATACCCCCACTACCCACACCCCCAACCCACACCCCTGCTCCACCCCATATCCAAAACCACACCTCACACCAATAACACCCTCCACACCACCCAGCCCCCCACATCCACCAACCACACACCACCCACACCCGCACCCCCACACTGACACCACTCACACCTCCACCACGCACACCCCCACATTCACGCCACCCACATTCACAGCACCCCACAAGCACACCCACACCACCCAAACCACCTCCACACACCACCCACACCACCAACACCACTCACACCTCTAACACCACCCACACACCACACCCACAAGTGTGGGTGTAGTGGATGGTGTGAGTGTGGGTGGGGGGGTGTTTGGTGAGGTGGTGTGAGTGTGGTGGAGGTGTGTGTGAGGGGTGGAAGTGGTGGAGGGGTGTGGGGATGTGGATGGTGTAGGTGTGGGTGAATGTGGGGTGTGTGGATTTGGTTGGTGTAAGTGTGGGTGGTGTGGGGGTGGGTGGTGTGAGTATGGGGGTGGTGTGGATGTGTGAGGTGGGGTGGTGGAGTTGTGAGTAGTATGGGTGTGATTGTGGGGATGTGGGTGGTGGAGGTCTGGGTGTGGGGGTATGGGTGGTGTGGGGGAGAGGTGTGGGTAGTGGGGTGGTTTGTGGTGTGGGTGTGAGTATGAGGGTGGTGTCTGGGTGTGGGTGGTATGTGGGGTCAAGGGGTGTGGGATGGGTGGGTGTGGGGCATATCAAACCTGGGACACGTCGAACCTGGGACGCGTCGAACCTGGGACGTATAGAGCCTTACTTGTGCACTTCATGTCAAAAGCCAGAAATGGCCTTTGGTGCTGGAGTGTAGCAGACTACATACTCTTGGAAGCCACACACTTCTCTTGTGAGGGAAGTCACACTTAAGTTAATGGACAAGGTGTCCACGCAAAGGTGCCAGCTGTTCAAAGTTGTTAGCACGGTTGGCTTCAGACCTTTACTGATGACGATGAGCCACCTCTAACCCATGCTGTTGGCACGGGTTACAATGACTCAATGGTCTTAGTGGATTAATGTTTAGTTTAGATTGGTCCATAAGTTAATGTTTGCATCATTTTTTGTTTGTGTCAGTCTGGTGATGTTGAACCAAGACCCATGTTGTGATTTGGTGTAATATTGATGTGCGACACTTTTGAAAATCATCCTTTTCTTCAAATATATTTCTTCTTTTTTTAATACTTAAATACAGCTTGTCTTGTTTTGTGTTTGTTGAATGTGCAGATGTGTTTTATTAGAAGAAAAAGTGTGATTGGGCCTGGTGGCAAATTGCTAAAAATCTGTCTGGTGTTGCACGCCAAACATTACGACAATACATGTCCATAAATTATGTTCAGGGTGTGAAAATCAGGAAGAGATGATAGCATTACATTTAGGCATGCTACATGGACACAAAAACAGTATCTTGGGTCTGCAGCATTATAAAAAAGAAATATGTTATGAGCATTTGTGTTGTAATGTTTGACATGCGACACTTTAGACATTCCAACATTTAAACTGAGATATTTCCAAAACCAAGCTTTTGATTATCTTTTGCTTTTACAGAATCATGCTTGGTACTGAAAGGTATCAGACAGTACCAAAGAGAACTCTTTAAAGCAGGCTTTATTTTTCAACCCCTTGTCCTAAATCGGGGTCCCACCTTTTGGCACTTAGTCATATATATATTTGTATCTGCAGACTTTGCATGACATGATCTGTAAGTGTCTTTATGAAAACAAATTGCAACCTGTGTCGAATTGACAGAGCCAACGTGCGGAGGCTGGCACACTCCGGGCATGTCTCTGGCATCGCTGTGCTCAATGTCAACCTCACTGACAAGGACCTAGATGGCTTCTCTGCTGACAAGTCCTGCCCCAATGATGCTTACGGTCAGTCCATTGTGCAGGAGAGTGGAAGGAGGGGGGAGGACAGAGTGAAAAGGATGGTGGCCAGAAAATTGGGGGAGAGAGAAATAACAAAGCTGTTGTGTTCCAGGCTTTTGGGGGAAATTTTTAACCCTTTGACTCCCGCACCCTGTCCACCAGCATTCTGCATTGTCAACTATGCTAGCAAAGCAAAAACTTAAAACCTTTGGTTCCCTCACTCTATCCACCAGCTTTTTGCAGTTGGGGGTGCAGGAGTCAAAGGGTTAAAGATTGAGTGTACATCTTATAAGACTTGAATTATATGAATTAAGCCTCTGAATTCTGGAGCGAACATAATTATTGCCATGGCAATATTCCTGCAGTGCACTCAGCTCTGGAGATCTTCTTCAACTGTGTGTCCTTATTATTCTGGCTGCCTTCATCTCTGCTTCAGTACTGCGGCGCTTTGTCTGTCTTGGTCTTGTCACTTTTTGTTGTCCATGGGTTCCGGTCAGGGTTCTGTTGTGTATGTTTGAAACCTCCCGTGGGGATGCCAGGGGTTCTTTCAGTATAAATAGTATCCCCACCTGAAAAATCTGTGCTTGAAATTTCCTCTTTTCTGTCACTCTCTTTGTTTCTTTCTCCCTCCTTTGCTTTTTGTCATTTCTTCTTATCATTTTCTGCCTTGCTGGTCCATTCACCTGTATTTGTTTGGCAAAGTCTTACATACTTTCTTTTAGGATTGGTAATTGGGTACATGTGGTAAGTGC
Source organism: Monoplex corrugatus (assembly GCA_030674185.1). NCBI lineage: Eukaryota > Metazoa > Mollusca > Gastropoda > Littorinimorpha > Ranellidae > Monoplex > Monoplex corrugatus. Next base: position 11,286,284 of record JAPXFY010000034.1, read on the forward strand.
GTTTTTGGCTCTAGGGATGTAAGATTTGCAGAAGCAATTTTAGGTCATTTGGGCTTGTTTTTATATTTGTTTTAGTGTCCTTATTTATGTTTAAATTTGTATTCAGGTATGTTTTTGAAATCCCCATGTGCGATAAATTGGACGGAGTGGTCAACGCCAGGGGTGTCTCCTTAGATTATGAGCGCAAATGCATTGATATGTGTACTTAACTTTCTTTTCCTTTTTTTTTTCCTGTTGACTTATTGTGTATATTTTGAACTGGTTATAGCCCAGATATGGCTCTACGCAGTCGTCTGGGCTTTAAACAACAATAACAATATACGTTTGAGAGAGACTTAGCAGGGTGTGGACTGTTCACCCCCATTCCTTTTCTTGATATCTGTTTCAGTCAGTGGTCACAAAGTTTGGGACAATTGTTCACAATGAGGCATGACAGTAGAAATTATAATCATGATGCTGCGGAGTTCCATTCTGGATTGTGTTTTCATGACAGTGCTGTACTGTACATTTCCTTGCATGATATATCCTGGCGTCAGCGTTGGTTGGGAAATTTGAGCAACATGCGCATAAACTTACCTATGAAGTGATGAGACTCAGCAAGTAAGGCCCCAGTTGGAGCTGGTGGATTCTGAAAAGTCCCACAGTGAGATTGACAGGACTGATGGGTATGAACCCACAACCTTCATGTCCTTTGCCTGTTGAGCTGACCTTTGTACCATGGCAACTATTTTTTTTGAAAAGAATAGATGGGGCCTGTTGTTTGATGAAATGTAACAGTGCTGACTGTGTGGACATTTTCAGGCTTGTACCATGGAACAGAACTGCAGGGCTGCAAGCGGGTGAAATGGAACCCAGCAGGGGATGGCCTTTTCTTTGATGACATTGGCGTCCCCATCTTTTCCATCACGCAGCAGTCAGATGCTGACACCATTATCCACAAGGTCAGTCATCGTTATTCCCCATTATTCAGCCTTTTGGACTGAGGTGGGGTTTTTTGTTGTTCTGTTTGTTTTTTGATGTCTTTCAAGTTTTACAGATATATGTATCAAGGATGAGGAAAGAGCTAGCCCAGTAGCCTAATGCGATTAAAAAAACCAGTTGGGCTAGTAACATTTTCCGTAAGTTTGTCCAGCTGGTGATGGCAATTTTCCCCTCCGCCTCAGCACTGCACTGTTCGCCTTCTTCCCTCCCCACCCTACCACTTCTCTCTACCAAACAAACTTTGGATTCATTCGGGCCCTCAATTCCACTGTCTAGTCATTTTTGGGACTTTTGTCTTGTTCTGCAGTTTGCAGCGTTTTACCATGACTGTTCTTCGATAACAGTGAAAACTTCCACATGTGTAGTTGTGTGTGTGTGTGTGTGTGTGTGTGTGTGTGTGTGTGTGTGTGTGTGTGTGGTGTGTGTGTGTGTGTGTTTGAGAGAGAGAGAGAGAGACTGCATCACTTCACTGTAGAGTATAAAGGAAACTTTGGCTAGAGGAGTTTAAATTTGGCTACAAGATTTATCTGTGAGGACACCCAGTTGGCTGCTGGAAAAATTGTCTTTCCTTACACCTGATATATGCACATTGTTAGGTTGTCTGTCTCAACTATGCAGGAATTTTGTTGCTGCACGGTCTGCGTCCTCAGTCTTCAGGGGATCATTTTGTGTGTGTGTGTGTGTGTGTGTGTGTGTGTGTGTGTGTGTGTGTGTGTGTGTGTGTGTTGCACATGCACTTTGTGTGTTTGAATTCTTGTGTTTTCATTTATGATTTGGAGCAATTATATTTTCAAACATTCTTTTCCTGTTAAGTGCAACAAGCAAGGTTTTGAAATGGACTGTTGTTAGTATTATTACTATTATTATTGTCATTGTTATTATTATTATTGTTGTTGTTGTTATTATTGTTATCATCATCATCATCATCATCATTTTTTTCATTATTTCCTCACCAAGTCAGCAGTCACATTCCCCTTCTTTTTTCTTTTTTTTCCTTTTTTTTTTTTTTCTCATTGGGGAGAGGGAGGGTAGCAGCAAGTGGGAAGTGTTGCATGTGTTTTGGTATTTCCACAAGCCACTGAACACTGATTTTGCTAACAAGATCTTTGACTTGTGTATTTCAAATTCTGCCTGTGAGTAGATAAGCAAAATGATAAAACAACATTCAATACGCAGATGACACTGTGCTAATTGCAGAAAATGAAAGGGACCTACAAAACCTTGTGAATATACTAGAAATAGAAAGCAAAGGTAAGCGGTTGGAACTAAACAGCAATTCAAATATATTCGTGCCATTCGCCAGATAGATCAGGCAGCATTTTCTCAAGATTTAAAAAGTGTCATTACTCATGATGTTTCTCTTTCTGATCTCAGTCTCGGTTTGCGAACAGTTTTGGATAAGCACGCGCCCTTACGTCAGCACAGGGTGCAGCAACGTCGCTCTGCCCCGTGGTACAGCTCCGTGGCACATGATCTTTTGCAACTTAAGCGTGAGCGCCGTAAAGCTGAGCGTCGCTGGGCATCGTCTCGCCTGACGGTACATAAGCAGATTTATGAAACCGCAAAACAGAAAATTGTCGATCTCGTCCATGATGCTAAAACTAAATTCTATTCTTCTAAAGTTGTTTCAGCAGTATCATGCAAAGATCTTTTTAGAACTGTCACAGGCATGCTGGGAAAGGTTTCCGATGTTACTCTGCCGTCCACACATGAATTATCTCAGTTACCAAAATTGTTTTCCGACTTTTTTACCCAGAAAATTCTGACCATCCGTGATGGGTTTCTGTCATCCTCTGACACAACTGACCAGTCCGTTATTTATAAAGGTACACCACTCTGTCAGTTTACTCCTGTTTCTGAATCATTTGTACGGAAGCTGATTACTGAGTCCCCCAAAGTCTCTTGTATTCTCGACCCCATCCCCACCCCTCTTCTCTATGACCACCTCGACACCCTTCTCCCCACTATCACTCGCATTCTTAATGAATCACTATCTTCAGCTTCTGTTCCCTCTGATTTTAAGACTGCTCTTGTTAAGCCTCTCCTGAAAAAGTCTTCCCTTGACCCCAACGTGTTGAAAAATTACCGCCCCATTTCCAACCTCCCCTTTCTGTCCAAAATTCTCGAGAAAATTGTCCTCCACCAGCTTTCAGCTCATTTGACTGCCAACAACCTTCTATCTCCCCATCAGTCAGCATATCGTCCAGAGCACAGCACAGAGACTGCCATCCTTCGTATCCTTAATGATATTTTCAATTCGTTAGATAAAAATAAAATTTCTGTCCTCCTCTTGTTAGATCTTTCAGCTGCTTTCGACACCATAGACCATGAAATTCTTCTCTCCCGTTTGGAACATACATTTGGTATTAGAGACTTAGCTCTTAATTGGTTTCACTCTTATCTTTCAGACAGGAAACAGTTTGTGCTAGTGGATAGTCACCGTTCAAATGAAACCTCCCTCGATTTTGGTGTGCCTCAGGGCTCCGTGCTCGGTCCTGTTTTATTCATTCTGTATACTACCCCTCTTTCTGATGTCATCCGCAGCCATTCCATTTCGCATGAAATGTTTGCGGATGACACTCAGCTCCTTCATTCAGCTTCTGTTGATGACTATCCTGATGCAATTTCTTCTCTCCAAAACTGTACCTCTGACATTGATCTCTGGATGTCATCAAATAAACTGAAACTTAACTGTGACAAGACGGAGGCTATACGTTTCTCACATCATGATATCAACACACTTTCTTCTTCTCTCCCTATAGGTTCTAGTTCCATTGAATTTTCTGACTGTGTCCGGGATTTAGGAGTTCTTTTAGATCATGATCTTTCTATGCAAAAACATGTCACTAAGATATGCCAGCTTTCTTATATGGAACTAAGACGTATTGCTTCTATCCGCCCCTTTCTTACTGAGGAAGCCACTAAAACTCTTATTTCCTCTTATATTCTTTCACGCTTGGACTACTGTAATTCTATTCTAATCGGCTGCCCTTCAGTTGTCATTCAACCTCTCCAACGTGTTCAGAATTCAGCAGCTAGGCTTGTTTGTAAAGCCCCTAGATCCCAGTCATGTTCTCCTCTTCTGAAAAAGTTGCATTGGCTTCCAGTTGAACAAAGAATCAAATACAAATGTTGCTGTCTCTGTTACAAAATTCTTACTTGCTCCGCTCCCTCTTATCTGTCTGAACTTCTTCAAGTGTATGTACCATCCAGAACTCTCCGATCCTCTACCGACACAAGAACTTTCTGTGTTCCCCGTTTCAACCGGAAACTGCATGGTCAGAGAGCTTTCTCCCACTCTGCTGCCATGACCTGGAACTCCCTTCCCTATCATATTCGCCATAAGCAATGTCTTCCTTCTTTCAAGTCTAGTCTGAAGACCTATCTTTTCACTCAATACTTTCATTGATCTTCTCTTTCTCTTCTCTCTCAGCCCTGATCATCGTTCCTACATATATGTGTGTGTGTGTGTGTGTTTGTGTGTGTGTGTGTGTGTGTGTGTGTGTGTGTGTGTGTGTGTGTGAAGCATGTTTATGCGAGCAAGAGAGAGGGAGAGAGGAAAAGAGAGAGAGAGAGAGGCTGTGCGGGAGAGAGAGAGAGTGAGCAAGGAATATCGGGAGCACGGTAGAGAGCGAGAGTATGGTTGGGGTGGGGCAAGAGAGTGAGAGTATGAGTAAGAGTATGTGTAAGCGTGATAGAATTTGATAGTAGAGAAACTGAGTGGTTGAGAGAGGGAGTGTGTTTGGGTCTGTGTGTGTGTGTGTGTGTGTGTGTGTGGTGTGTGTGTGTGTGTGTGTGTGTGGTGTGTGTTGTGTGTGTGTGTGTGTGAAGAGAAAGAGAGAGAAAATATTTTTGTATGATTGTCACTATTCTTAGTAATATTTGAATTTACTATGTTAATATGTCTTGTTGAACGTAAATTTTATGTTTTATGTTATATAGTGTTAGCAGCGGTATGTTTAAATTTTATGTTGGTGTATCTATTTGTATTTAGTTATATACTGATTTTATGTGAAGCGCTTTGTGCTCTGGAAAGCGCTATATAAATTGCCTTTATTATTATTATATATTAAGACTGAAGTCATGGTGATCAGTAAAAAACATGAAATCCCCTCATGCAAAATAACAGCAAATGGCACAACCTTGAGACAGGTTGATAAGTTTAAATACCTGGGAACGATCATTTCATCAGGCGGCAGATGCACATCAGAAATAGCCGGCAGAATTGGTCAAGCCAAAATAGCATTCAAGAAGATGACAAGCATTCTTACCAACAAATGCCTATCAGTTAACATCAGAAAGAGAGTCCTTGAATGTTATATAGAACCAATACTGTTGTACAGTTGTGAGGTGTGGACAGTCAACAAGCAAAGCCAGAACAAGATTGAGGCAGCCAAGATGTGGTTTCTGAGAAGAATGTTGAGAGTTCCATGGACAGCAAAGAAAACAAACGAAACAGTCTTGATGGAGGCAGACACAAGAAGATCATTAATAAAGAAGATAAGGAAAAGACAAGCAACATTTATAGGCCATTTTGTGAGGAAAGGGGATTAGGAGCACCTGGTCACAACGGGAAAGCTGGAAGGAAAGAGCACCAGGTAGACCCAGGGAGAAAATACTAGACGGACTTGCAGAGTGGCTGAAGACGAGGAGGGTGGAAGAGATGCTTGAGGCAACAACAGATAGAGACAGATGGAAGTCCATGATCGCCAACGCCATGCAGCAAGGCACCTGATGATGATGATGATAGATAAGCAAAGGGTTCAGGCACTGGCAGGTGTGCACATTTGTTGATGGAGAGGTTAGAAAAATGTCCACCCTTTACCCACAGGCACTATATAGGCAGGATGACACAAATGGTCCAGTTGGAACTCCTGTTTCCTAATCAACTGAGTTATTGCCCCTGTCAAGACAGGGCTGAAAGCTTGTGATTGACGGATACCTTTTCAGTGGCAAGATCTGGACTCGGCCTCCATGTTGTGATTTTCATCTTTATTTTATCAGACGGACTTGCAGAGTGGCTGAAGACGAGGAGGGTGGAGGAGATGCTTGGGGTAACAAGAGATAGGGACAGATGGAAGTCCATGATCGCCAACGCCATCCGGCAGGGCACCTGATGATGATTATGATTTTATCAGAAAAATAAATCGTGTTTATTTACAAAATGGAAATCAAGATTTGATTCATCTTTTTTGACAGTTTCAAGTTGTCTTACTAAACATGTATAATCGCAAAGTCACTGTGATGCTTTGGGTAATGCTGCAGACTTGTGACTGGAAGGGTCAGGGTTCAAAAGTCCTTTCAAAATCACGGTGGTATTTTTCAACCCTATCCAGTTCTTACCCAGAGTTGAATGTGCTGCGGGCTCATTGGGAAGACCGGGACCGCACAGTGGAGTCTCTTCCACTTCACATATGCGTCTTTGAGGGTGTTTTTCAAATTGTTTAATTGAAAAAGTCCTGAATGCCTCTTCTTCAAAAGAACTCCTGAATGCCTCTTCTTCAAAAGAACTCTTTACAACCATGAATCATCTCCTTGGCACACGAAAAGATTTACCTCTCCCATCAAAACATACAAATGAAGAACTCCCATCTGTATTCTCCATTTATTTCACCACCAAAATACAAACTCTTCGTGACAGGCTTGACAGGACACCCTGTCAACCATGCCCACCTGACCCTTCCTTCTCTGGCACACCTCTTACTACTTTTACCCCAGTCTCACAAGAAGAAATTCTCAACACAATCAGATCCATGTCGTTCAAAACCTGCGAACTGGATCCTCTTCCAGGTTCTCTCTACGCCGACTGTCTCCCTACTCTCCTCCCATTCATCACTGACATCATCAACACTTCTCTTCAAACTGGAACTGTCCCAGATTCTTTCAAGTCTGCTATTGTTCACCCTCTCCTCAAGAAACACAATTTAGACCCAAATGAACTGAAAAATTACCGGCCTATCTCTAATCTCTCTTTCTTGTCAAAACTCCTTGAAAAAGTCGTCCTCAACCAGCTGAACTCTCACCTGTCTGCCAACAATCTCCTCAATCCTTTCCAGTCAGCTACCGTGCTATGAAACTGCCCTACTACACATTCTCAACAATCTCCTCCTTGCAACTGATACTGGCAAAGTCTCTCCTCACACTCCTTGATCTGTCTGCAGCCTTTGATACCATTGATCATGGTATTCTCCTTTCTAGACTTCATCATACTTTTGGCATCTCTGACATTGCTCTGTCTTGGTTCACTTCATACCTATCAAACAGAAAACAAACCGTTCTCATCAATGGCACTTACTCTCAACCTGCATACCTGACCTGTGGTGTTCCACAAGGATCTGTCCTTGGCCCTGTTCTTTTCACTCTTTACACCTCCCCCCTGTCCACCATCATCAACTCCCACTCTATAAAACACCACTTCTATGTTAATGACACCCAACTTCAAGACAGTGATTCACCTGATAATATACAGCGCCTGTTGACTCGCACCACTGAGTGTTACTCAGACATTAAGAACTGGATGACGTTCAACAAACTTCAGCTTAACTCTTAGTCTCATATAGTGAGCTTCCTGTTTCACTGTCCAGTTCATAGAAGAATCTGGCAAAAATGGGCTGGAAATGGGTAGGTCCCTTTTATATGTGATAACTTATTTACTACTGGGCAGATTATCATGAAACTTTGGGATAATGTGGGTATTTGATTGTTGTGCATGTTGAATATTTTGTTTTGTACATTGGTGTCATATTTCAGTGTCATGTGACTGTTTTACCTGCGATTATTACCTAATTTCAGGTATATCAAATAAAACAATAAAAACAACAACTGTGAGAGTGGTGTTTGCTTTTATATTGGTACAATAGACAGCAGAAATGACCAAACAAACAGAAATCATGCATTTTCACTGACCATGATACTGTGCTGGACAGGTGAGTAATGCTCCAATTACGTCACAATTTTCAAAACACATCACTGATGGCCACAGAACAGGAAATAATCCAATGCACAATTGTCTGAATAAAAGTCACACAGTCACTTCAATTGAAGAATATTGAGTTCACTGTACACTACACTGCTTATATTATAGCACTAGACTACTTTGTTCTTCTTTTTTTGTCACACATTATGTAATAATTACAGGTAACACAGGTAAGCTACATAAGAAAAAAAGACTTAGAAAAAAAAACCCACTGACACAGCCTGGGGAAAATTACTGAACTACTGCTGGTATTTGTGAAACTGAGCAAAACAGCCTCTGTCCTTGCACAATGCAACACTACAACGCTTGCACTCCCAAGACGTCTGGATCTTGTTTCCTGCAGGCGTACGTTCAGGGCCTTTTGCGCAGAGGACGCAGTTCCGAAGACCCCGCTTGGTTTCTATTTTGGTGGCTGCATGGATGGTGGGTGACTTGATGACTGGTTCTTGTGGAAATATAGGGGCATGTCTCTTTCTGGAGCTGAAGCCATTGGTCAGTCCCCTGGCGACCTGCAGCTGGAACAGCTTGTGAGACAGTGGTTTGGGGCGTGGTCCACCTGGTGCCTCCTTGTGCAGAATGTAGGCGTTGATCATAGTGACATCGCAGAAAAACCAGAACACATACTTCCACCATTTGTTGGCCCTGGCAGCAATCCCATAGTATGATCTCAACTGGTCATTCTTATCCACAGCATTGTAGTTTTCGCTGTATTCCTGGATAGCTATGGGCTTCAGGTACGTTGTGTCTGGTTGTCCGCGACGCCCCTTCCGGGTCCGCTGGATGTTGCCAGTTCTGTTGGCAGTGGACAGAACATTCACTTGCCTTTTCTTGTCAACCCAGCTGACAGCCAGCAGTTTTCCCTTCTTCATCTTCTGCATTTCACCACTTCTTGTCAGTCTGGTCCTCTTCACAGCATCTGGTAAACCACGCCGATTCAAACGCACTGTCCCACAAGAGTATGTTTTTTTTCTGAGCAGTATTTCCATCAAGCCAACAGATGTGAAGTAATTATCAAAATATATGTGGTGGTGTTTTTTGTAGTATGGCTGGACAAGGTTGGTGACTACTCTGGTGCCAAGAGGAAGATTTTCTTCAACCCTACACTCTTTTCCTGTGTAAACATTGAAGTCAACCAGGTAAAAAGACTCGCAGTCAGCAAGTGCCCATGCCTTGATCCCCCACCTGGTTGGTTTTGATGGCACATATTGAAGAAATGAGCACCTTCCTTTGAATTTCACCATGGCCTCGTCCACTGCCATGTTTTTGTGGGGCTTGTAGTGTTCTACAAATTTTTTTTTTGCATTTTCTATGACGGGTCGCACCTTGTGCAGTTTGTCATGATGTGGGCTGGTCCTTGGAGGATTTGTGGTCGAGTCATTCAGGTGGAAATATTTTGTTATTTCTTCATATCTGTTGACTGTCATTATTTTTGCAATGGACTGTTGGCGAAGTTCTGGCTCCCTGCTCCAATAATCTCTGTAGCTTGGCAAAGTAATAATCCCCATATAAAATAAAATTCCGACATATGCTCTCAGCTCTTCCGCAGTCACAGGTGTGAAATTTTGGGCGCCCTGTTGTTCCGCGTACAAGTTGGTTTGTTCGACGAAACTTTCGAACAGTGACATCGGAAATAACTGGTAAAAGTAATCTACAGGCTGTGCAGTGAATGGTAAAGGTTTTGTAGGCCCGGTTCTTGCATGGAATTCAGTAATTTCGTGATCTTCCACATCGTCAGTCCAGTCGTCGTCGTCCAAAACGGCGTCGTCAGACGATGATGAAACATCGGAAAGTTCGGCGTCGCTGAAGTCGGACAGATCGCTCGTGTGTACTGATGACAATGATACATCACTTTGGCAATCAATTCCAAGCCCTGCATCATCGCCATCAACTCTTTCTGCATCTGTACGCGCAGAAAAACCGCTGAAGACCGAGTCACTATCGGAATCGCTGAACGCCATTTTCGGTAAAACCTGATCGCAAAAATTTCGACAAAAATCGATCAAAAACTTCTGAAACTCGCATCAAAACAACTCTCCCGCGCAGGAAACGGAAGATGAATGAATGACACGCTTTCTACTGCGCATGTGTGACCGGGATTGGCCTGGTTTTCAACCAATCAGACTTTAAAGTGAGGTGTATGACGCACCGCGTTTTCAAGCGGTTTATGAATGGCGGACAGGCGCGGTTTCGAGCGGTACATGAGACTAAGAGTTAATGACGACAAGACAGAAGCTATCCTCATTGGCACCCGTCAGAAACTTTCTCAGCTGCCTCCTCTTTCTCTCCCATTATGTAACACATCAGTCCCAATTTCTGATTCAGCTAAAAACCTTGGTGTCTGCATTGACTCTACCCTCTCCATGAACAACTTTGTTTCTCAAACTGCCAGATCCTGCTACTATCATCTCCATCGTATAAGGCTGATCAGGAAGTATCTCTCTGTCGAAACAACTGCAAAACTCGTTCTCTCCTTCATAATGTCTCGCATTGACTATTGCAATTCACTCCTGTCTGGTCTTCCTGCCTCCACCATTCACATCCTACAGCGCATTCAAAACAATGCTGTACGCCTTGTACTCAAAAAGAAAAAAGCTGACCACATATCTCCTCTCCTGGCACAACTTCACTGGCTCCCTGTATCAAAGCGCATACAGTACAAACTAGACACCATGTGCTACAAAAGCCTCAATAACGCAGCCCCCAATTACCTGTCAAGCCTACTTGAGATCTATGTTCCCTCACGTACCCTCCGCTCTGCCTCCTATCCTCTGACTTTTCGCTTTCCACGCACTAAGCTCAATACCTATGGTCCACGAGCCTTCTCTGTTTCTGGTCCACTCTCCTGAAACAAACTTCCTCTCTCAGTCCGTCAGCAACCTACTTTTGTCTCCTTCAAGTCCGCTCTCAAAACTCACCTTTTCTCCTCCGCATAAAATCCTAACCTCACTCAACCCCCCCCCCCCCCCCCCTCTGCAGCCTGTCTCCGCTCGGAGGGGAATCACATGGTTATAATATATAATTGTATATGCTATGCTCTCTATAATTTTCCATTGCTTTTATTCTTGCTTTTATTGCTTTTATTCTTTCTCCCCATTTATAGCCATGCATGTGTGTGAGTGTGTGTGTGTGTGTGTGCGTGCGTGTGTGTCGTGCGTGCGTGCGTGCGTCGTGTGTACTTGCGTGTGTGTCTGCTTCAGCGCTTAGATTTGATTTTATCAAGATTTTGCGCTATATAAATATTGTAATTATTATTATTATTATAAAAGAACAAATGTTTGTACAGTGCTGGGATCGCTTCAACAAGCCATTGGGTGGTCAACCCAGGACCTACCCGCTGTGTGCCATGCAGCTAAAGGCTGTCATGATCGCTGCCAAGAGTTCGGTGACCTGCACACGACGCAGCAACATGGCCACCAACCTCAGTCCTATCACCTACTGCGACCCCCTGGGTGATAAGAACATCATTGCCACCCTCAAGGCCGTCCCCAGCAACCAGACACGTCCGGAAAAGTCCGTCATCCTTGTGGCCACAAGGGTAAGTGTAATGGTAGCAAGTGATACATCCACTCTTGTGGGAATGCAGGGGGTGTTTTCAGTTTAAGTAGTATCCCCATCTTCAGGAAATTCTGTGCCAGAAATTTCCTCTTTTCTGTCACTTTCTTTGTTTCTGCCTTGCTCCTTTACTTTCTGTGATTTCTATCATTTTCTGCATTGCTGGTCCATTCACCTGTATATGTTCTGCAGCGCTTCCTCTTAGGATTGATAATTGGGTATATGTATCAACTGTATTTTTGGCTCTAAGGAAATGTGATGTGCAGAAACAATTTTAGATAATTTAGATCCATTTTTATGTGTATGTTTCAGTGTTCTTAGTTATTCAGATTTGTTTTCTTAAACTCCGTGGTGATAAATTGGATGTAGTGGTCACTGCCGGGAGATATCTTTAGATTATGTGTGTGAATGCATTGATATGTATACTTAATTTTCTTTTCCATGTATTTTTCATCTCTCTGATGAGGTATGGTGTACTTTTTGAAATGGGTATAATCCTGGAATGGCTCTGCACAGTCGGCTGGGCTTTTTGGACTGTTAACTGCTTCCAACCGAATATTCGGTCGGAAGAAACATACACCTTCAGTGCCTCTGACTGAATATTTGGTCGGCGACCTTTCCCTGTTTTTATCCAGAAAACCCCAACACTTTCAGTGACGTGTGAGATATCAACGGAAACTTCAGGATTCCCTCTATAAATTGATGCTTATTTACATATGCATGACTTTTTACAGTCTTTTCCGCCCTTGCGATTGAAAATGTGATCCCTACAGCTGATTGCTATTCAGCAACAGTAAACAGTGGTGGATGAACCAGTTGCAACACCGAGTGGCACCCAGGCTGTTGTAGAGATGAGGATTGGTACTTTGACAGGTACTGTCTCACACACAGTGATTCTAAAAAGCCCTTTAATTTCTTACTTTTTTAAAAATGTAAACTGTTTCACGTTACATGTCTTTTTAAAGTCTGAAAAATACCCCAGGCTGGCCCCAGATCGCTCAGATTTTGATGGGAAAAATATTTCAGTGACACGTGCCCTCAGACCTCCCCAAGTTTTCAGAGTTATTTTTGGTCTTTCAGTCATTTCCCATGCCTAATTGTGTCCTTGCAGATGGATGTGTTAGGGATGTTCTACAATGAGTTCCCTGGCGCCGACTCCACGGTGACGGGCATTGTGACCTTGCTTGCCACTGCTAAAGCTCTTTGGAGGCTGCGTGACGACATTGAGAATGTGAAGAGTTCGAAAGACATCATGTTCTCCTTCTTTCAGGGAGTGAGTTTTGTTTTTGCTTTGTTGTGTTGTTTTTTTGTGAGCATGTATGGTTGATGTGAGGAGGAATGGTGTGTGTGTGTGGCAGGATTTGGGGGATTTTTTTTTTTCTGCATTTGCAAAGAAAGATTAAGGAGGAAGGTGACAGAATGAATAAGATGCTCGTCTGCCAGCAAGGTTTGATTGTGATCTGGCTATGAAATTGGACTGAGCCCCTAGTCTTTCTGGTCATGGATGAAAAATGTAACAAAATAGTAGTAATATTGATAGTAGCTTTGGTGATAACAATAATAATGATAATAAAAAAAGTAATAATAGTATAAATAGTAATGATAACGATGATGATGATTGATATTGATGATGATGATGATGATAATAATAAATAATGATAATAATGAAATGATGGTGACAAAGGGGAGAAAAGCTAAGTTGCGGTTGGAGGTTGTAAATCTGAATGTGTTCTTGCAGGAAGCATTTGACTACATTGGCTCCAGCAGTATGCTGTACGAAATGGAGAAAGGACGCTTCCCGGTTGACTTCAAAAAGAGCGACAGCAACATCAATCTGCAGAAAATCAACCTGACCCACATCAGCCAATTTGTGGAGCTGAGCCAAGTGGGAATGAGGCAGGATGAGGACAGCTTGTGGCTGCACGTTGACCCGAAGGTCCAAAAGGAGACGCAGGTCCGTGTTCACATGTCATGTCATGCTTGTTGTAAAATATGTTCATGAGCTGGAAAAATTTTATGTGGAAAAAAAAGGTTTCTTTCTTTCATTTTGAATTCATTGTATTCTGCTAATGTGGGCATCAGCACCTCAGCAAAGGGGATCATAACTTTAAAATGTCATGCTGTTGTAGTGACATTTTACATTTGAAACTGCCATTCAGAGATTATATCTAGAGTTATTTATAGCCTGTTTGCTCATCACTGGCTGGGTGTGTGTGTGTGTGTATGTACTCTGCATTATGTGATAGGGAAATTTCCTAAGTACCTAGGCGCTTAGATTTGATTTTGTCAAGATTTTGCGCTATATAAATAAAATATATTATTATTATTATTATTATTTGCTTTGTAAACCTGGTGAAAATGACAACATTTGGGACCTTGTTTGACACTTAAGGCGAAATGAATTGTTGCTCAGCATTGATGATGTGATTGAATTGCTAAGAACTGAGGGATCAGATGTTGAAAGTAACAATGGATTGTATGCCTTAATCCGTAAATGCTTACCCTGTGGTGACCATGGGATCGTTTTCATACTCCTGAGACTGTAGGGCGTTTTTGACAGCAAATTTTCGTAAAACTGAAAGAGAGAAAATATTGTAAACTGGTGCAGCCTTTTGTAGGGACATCTCAGCACAGTTCTATCTATCTCTTTAATAGTTTTAAGAATTACTACTACTCTACTTTTTGTAAAGTTTGAGAGAACTTCAGAGACCGACAATCAAATTCATGATTGGGATCCAGCAGCGGACTTCAATACGCAGGCTTGTTTTCAAGTACTGCAACATTCTGGAAATTAATTAAGATAGTTATGCTGAAGACTTTGGAGGACTGAATGACTGATTCTGTGGAAGGGGAGATGGACAACGACCAGTGCCACCTTCTTTTGTCTTGATATTGTGAATGATGATGATGACCCAAAGTTTGAACTTGGTGAAAGTGAAACTGATATTGGGAACATGATTCTGATGCTGCCAACAAAATCAAATTATTATATCATCAGTGCAAGGGTATAAGGGGGGGGGGGGAGGAGCCAAAAATCTAAGAGATATTTCAATAAATCAATGAGTAGTGAACAGATGAGTGAACCTACTGAAGACAGCAAAATTTTGTCTTGGCACTCAGCAATACCCAACTGTTCCAGATTCTGTTACCGTTAAGGTGGATTAGAAGATGGGACAAAAAAAAAGGTGAGCACAAAGGTAACCTCCCTGAGTGCAATGATCCTAAAAAAAAAAAAAAAAGACTTGTTCCTGCTTCCTGAGATTCTGTTGATTCAGTCAAAGAATGGGCTGTGCAGTGTTACTGGACGTAAAAAACAGGAGGCGTTTTCTGACTGATCAGCTTGGCTTGAATAGTAGGATAAGACAATCAGTGTTTTAAGTAATAGGATAAGACAATCAGTGTTTTAAGTAATAGGATAAGACAATCAGTGTTTTAAGTAATAGGATAAGACAATCAGTGTTTTAAGTAATAGGGTAAGACAGTCAGTGTTTTAAGGAACAGGATAAGACAATCAGTGTTTTAAGTAATAGGGTAAGACAGTCAGTGTTTTAAGGAATAGGATAAGACAATCAGTGTTTTAAGTAATAGGGTAAGACAGTCAGTGTTTTAAGGAATAGGATAAGACAATCAGTGTTTTAAGTAATAGGATAAGACAGTCAGTGTTTTTATATGTACTACCTAAGTATTTATATGTACTACTCAAGTAAGTTAGTAATCACTTCAGAACGTTTCATTTTATATTTTTCTGTTTGACGATTTTTGTAATTTTCTCCCTTAACTCTTTCCGTGCCAATCGACGATATATCGATATAGGTGGCTGCAGTTGTGCCAGGCAACGATATATCGTTGATATAACTTTGTGTGCTTCATTTAGTTTCCGATGATAGCCGATCCGACTTTTTACTGTAGCCACACGACCGATAACTCTTGTAGTTTCCGTCGCTTCTGCCCTGAGCAGTTCTTGTGTGTTTACGTTTGTTTTGACCGTGTTTTTCGGATCTTTTTCAACAAAACAATGGAGGTACGTCGGGCGTTGCCAGTGAACGTTTTAGACAAAAATGTGCACAGAACAGTGACTAATTGGAATATTTTCAAGCTGTAAAAAGCATTCATATCACAACTGGATGTGCCTTTTGGAGTATTCATCTGATTTTGTAAGGGAATCTGCACAGACGATAGGCAGTCTGATTTGTATGTATAATGTGCATGACTTTTTTTTATTTTTTTATTTGTCCTCATTTTATAACCCATATAATCCTAATTTATAACTCCAATATTGTTGTTTTCCATGCATATCCTTATTGCCTGTCCTCTTACCTTTCTTTTGATATCTAACATGACTAACTTATGTGAATAATCACATGCACAGTGACCTCAGATATAAACACACCCTAAACAATTTTCAGTCACGCGAAAATGGTCTGGCACAAACGTGGAAAACCCTCTGGCACTCAATGAGTTAACCCTTACAAATTGGCCGTTCTGTGTGTGTGGGGGTGGAAATAGGGAAGAAAGGGAGAAAACTGACCATCCCAAGGGAGTTAAAAGGGTTAAATGCACAATACTGATGTTCTGTTGTGGGTTTTGAATAGTAATGGAAACTGCTGTCTTATTGCAATCAGGTGCAGCAGTTGCTCCAGAAGCTGACAGACCTGGGAACTCAAAGCAACACGACCTTCAAATCGCCCAGCGCCACCAACCCCCTGCCGCCAGCATCACTGCAGCGGTTCCTGAAGGAAAAGTCACCCATTGAGTCGTTCGTCATCACCGATCACCAGGAGAGCTTCACCAACAAGTAAGGGATGTAGGTGTGTTGTCAGGTAATTGTGCTTGATGCCCCTTTGTGCCTGATGTCCCTTTGTGCCTGATGTCCCTTTGTGCCTGATTCCCCTTATTCACTTCAGTTCAGAATACTGTTGTTATCTCTTGAAGAAAAATGAAATATGGCTGCTGCATCCTCACTGTGATGAAACATAAAAAGGAAATCAATACACACACACACACACACACACACACACACACACACACACACACACACACACACACACCACACACACACACACACACGCACGCGCATACACACACACACACACACACGCATAGACACACACAGACACACACACACTCTCACTCTCTCTCTTTCTCATTATCTTTCCCTTTCTCTCTCTCTATTTCTCTCTCTCTCTCTCTCTATTTCTCTCTGTCTTTCTCTCTCTCTCTCTCTCCTCCCTCCACCTCCGTGTGCGACTCACTTATCAGTTGAGGAGCACAGCCTACTTCTGTACAAGGCTACTTTCTCTTCCATTCAACTTCACTTGTAGTGTACAAAATCAGTGGCCTGAAGAAAGGCGTTTGTAGCATTACACAAGGCTGTGACTACTGTCAAAAACAGTTGCTCTCACCTGGTCTTCCATGCAGCTGCTACAGAATCTTGTGTCTGTCACTCACAATCTACCACAAATGTTCACAAGATAATGTAAAAGTTTTCTGTTTTTAACCAACATACTACTAAACCAGCTCACAAGAGAAAATGTCAGTGTATGGATTTTTTTTTTTCTCAAAATTCTTGTTGTTAATTTTGTTAACAAGCTACAGAGACAAACATTAGCAAAGCGGAATTATATGTTTAAAAAACTTAACTCACTCGCTACGTACAATTATGCCCCTTCCCGTTCCCCTGATAAGCACCATTTGTATAGGTCATGAGAAAAATTCTCTTAAAAATAAATGAAAACAGTTTTGAAATTTGGCGGGTTGTATAATAAAAGATTGGTGTACAACATGCTGAAATTTCAACTAACCCTCATGGTTGCTGAGTTTTTTCATGTGAAAAATGCCTTACAAAATACACAATCAGGTCAATAAATCAGTTCCTACAGTCACATTTTCAATGAAATTTAATACAATCCAACACGCACACACTCCACGTGCACTGAAAGAAGAGATCGTGTTGAACAGCGCCGAGTTGTTGAGTAATTCTTCAGCCAGTCGCTTTTTCGTCGTCTGCTTCGCTGCGGAGATAGTGGGTCGTGAACTTTGCACTGACCACTCACCAACTGCGTAGTACAATGATCTCATGGCCTGAAACGCGGCTAGGAATGACAGTTTCGGTTGACAGAACTACTGAAATCCACGCGAATTTTCAAAACTCAAGTCAGATTTCTCCGACGCTCGTAGACAAGCGTTGTTGAGACATGATTGGGAAATCCCAACGCTCGTAGCGAGAGAGTTAAAAGCCAGGGCAGGACTGTATGTAAAGTGTTGCGTGGCCGAGCTGTCAGCTTCACTTGTAACAGTAGACGTCACATCTCTCCAATCCCCCATGGGGATGCCGGGGCCCTTTCAGTATAAATAGTATCCCCACCTTCTGGAAATTCTGTGCTGGAAATTCTGTGCTAGAAATTTCTCTCTTTGTTTCTGCCTTGCTGCTTTGCTTTCTGTCATTTCTACCTGTCATTTTCTGCCTTAATGGTCCATTTACCTGTATTTGTTTGATAAAGTTTTATGTGCTTTTTCTTAGGATTGATAATTGGGAACATGTATCAAGTGCATTTTTGGCTCTAGGGCGGTGAGATATGCAGAAGCAATTTTAGATAATTTATGCCTGTTTTTATATGTTTTGGTGTCCTTATGTATGCTTGTATTTGTATTCATGTGTGTTTTTTAAATCTCCCCTGTGCGATAAATTGGACGGAGTGGTCAACGCCAGGGGCATATCCTAAGATTATGTGCACGAATGCATTGATATGTGTACTTAATTTTCTTTTCTTGTTTTCTTTTCTGTTGAAGTTTTGTATGTTTTGAAGCGGTTATAGCCCTGATATGGCTCTACGCAGTCGGCTGGGCTTTAAACAACAATAACAACATCTCTCCAGTGTTTCTCAAGTAGTGTGACGCAGAAACAATTATACAATACAGCTTTGCATCACATTAGTTCTGCTGTATATACACATGCATCAAATACGCACATTAAAGACCATGTAAGCCATGTCAGTTTTCGAGGCTCACAGAAACTGGAAAATAACAGGCATGCACATCTACCAAAGATGGAGAATGCAGACTGCACAGCAACGTAACACCTGCGCAGTGTGGGTCAGACACTACACATGCATGCATGCATCTAAGAGGGCATTGCTTAGAAAGAAGACACAAAAGTCATGTTGATCATAAACTGACACAGAGAGTGAAAACTGTGGCAGGTTCTACAACAGTCACCGGGACCTCCCTGGCCAGATCAAAGCAGATTACCCCAGTGGGGTGAAAACCCCGAAGCAGTACAACACCACCACTGTTCAATCCCAGCGCATCACAAGCCTGGCCACCGCTCTGGCACGCTACCTGTTCTGGGCAGCCACAGGCAACATGACCGTTAGCCAGTCAACACGGCTTCAGGCCGACATTGATGATGTAAGAGGCAATGTATTTTTGGTGTGGGTGGTTTGTGGGGGCTGTTGTGGGGGGTTGTGATGGAAATCCTATTTGGGGGGGGAGCTCAGTCACTTTGGTCTCAAGGCTGAGCAAGAATTGTCATTATGATGAATTGTCTTTTTACGTGCTATTCTCAAAAATTTGCATTCTCAATGCATTACACATTATGAGACGTTTTAATGTCTCACAGAGAACTCCAGCTGTTAATCAAGCTGCCATATTTCTTTGTGTTGTTGCACAGTCGTCGTTTTTGGTGGGCATGCATGCTGGGTGTTTTTAAGTTTTCATAAGCCAGCCACTGATATTATGACTTCATGGATCTTTAACAAGCATATATCAGGGCTCCCAATTTTCCGATTTTCCCCTACTGCTACTCTTACAACAGGAGGGGGTACAGAACTAGTGCTATGAATAGGTTCTGGATCTTCAGCGACATCAGAAACAGTCATCCGCAACTGACAAAAGAGGGTGCTGTCGGGTGTAGTCCATCTCCTCTCCATCAGAATCACTTTCATTTAGTACTCCTAAGTCTTTATCACCGCTGCCTTGATAATTTGGAACATTTGCTAAAACTTCTAGAATACTAGAGCATTTGGAAACAAGCCTACATGTCGAAGTCAGACGTTGTTCCGTCATTTTGAATCCGATTATTGATCAAGGTCGTTTCAGTGAACTGGACATAATGTAGCACACGAATATGGTTACCAAATCAGGGGATGGAACTTACCTTTGGTCTCCTTTTTAGAAGTTGAACCAGTTTGTAGTGTTATTTCCCTTCTAGTTTTCCGAAATTTCCATGTTGAAAATACCTCATAATAACCGTGGTTATGGGTGTAGGGAAGCATAGAAATGATGTTGTGACAGGCACGAGGTGGGCAGTGAACATGTCAGTGCTCTTTGAATGTACAGCTGGCGTGGGTCATTTTTAACACCAAGGACCATTCAATCACTGGCAACTATGACTGTTTTAAACTCTTTTTAAATATTGAAAATCACAAGCTACAGAAGACAAGACAGGCACACAGTCTCTGCAAAATGATAAAAGAGACTGGTTTTCTGGGCAAATTTATTTTCTCTGAGAGAAGGTCTTGTTCTTGGTGGAAGATGCTTTAAAAGACAGAGAAGAACATTGCATCACTGCTGATTAGACATAGGACGGGGAGAGGGATAGTGTGTGTGCCCCTGTGTGTGTATGCAACTATGTGCATATGTGCGTGCTTGCATGGGTGTGTATGTTTCTAATTATATTTTTAAGGCACATAAGGCACACACTTTCTTAACTTTCTTTGTCCGCCTTTGTTATTTGTATTTTACTTTTACAGATGTTGAACATTGAATTTCTATATCTCTGTATAGACAATAAAGCAGTCATGAATCATTAATTTTGAATGAAAAATATTCAGAGATATTCATTAAATGAAAGTTTGTTATTATGATTTGATGATCATGTGTGTTTTGATGTGTTTTAATTTCAGGTGAACCACATGCTGTACTGTTTTCTGCACAGTCCCCACTGCGAACTCTTCAATTTCACCATCAGTCCGGACAATGCTGACGCACTTAGTAAGTCGTTTACTTTCTTTTTCTGTCTTCTTTTTTTTCTTTTCAGGCATTGTTTGCATAGCCAGAACAAGACTGAGGCAGCCGAGATGTGGTTTCTAAGAAGAATGTTAAAGAGTTCCATGGACAGCAAAGAAAACAAACAGGACAGTCTTGATGGAGGCAGACACAAGAAGGAAGATTAGGAAAAGAAAGCAACATTTATATGCCATTTTATGAGGAAAGGGGAATTAAAGCACCTGGTCACAACAGGAAAGCTAGAGGGAAAGAACACCAGGTAGACCCAGGGAGAAAATATTGAATGGACTTGCAGGGTAGCCGAGGACAGAGAAGGTGGAAGATGTGCTTGCGGCGACAAGGGATAGATGCATATGGAGGGCCATGATCTCCAACGCCGTGGGGCAGGGCACATGATGATAATGATGATGTACGCACCTTGTTCTAGATGTTGGCGCTCAATGCCCTGGAGTTGTGTTACTGCACGGTCTGCGTATTGTTTTATCTTTGGTGGGTTATCCCTCACTCCCCTGACTCCGCTCATCCCAGTGATACTCCATTTTTGGATGGTGTACATGCCAGGTATGTGTGTTCCTAGAAGCCACCAAAGACTGATGTGACCTATAGGGTGTTTGATGTTCTGCATGCATACACACATGAAGAGGGTTCAGGCAGGTGCACATCTACTTATGTTGAGGCTGTACACAGACACGTTCGAACTCGCACCTTTAGATTGGAAGTCTGACATCCTAACTACTTGGCTATCGCGCCCATCTCTTTGTCTGTATGTGTTTTGGTATCATGCTGTATTTGCAGGGGTTGTGAGCTCAAACCTTGAGCATACACCGTTTTTTGTTTTTGTTTTTGTTTTGATAGGGGGTTTGGTAATGAGTGGTTATTATACTCCCTCACAGGCAAGAGGTCCACCCCTGCCGAACAGTATTATATCTTAAAACCTTGCCAGCTCCTAGGGCTTATGTGCATAAGGCTTGTGCCTTGAACATTTTGGATCTTCAGCATCATATGACAGCAGTGACATCAGTGCCTATGGAATTCAGTCTGAGCATGGAGATGTTATCTTAAGAAACTGAAACTGACTGTATGTCTGTCTTTTTGATTCAACTTCATCATTAGTCCTGATAATGCTGACACACTTGCTGACCTAGTTGCTTGTTTCCTGCATGTTGTCTGTCTGTATGCCCGACTGTCTTTCTGTCTGTCTGACTCTGTGTGTGTGTGTGTGTGTGTCTGCCTGTCTTTCTGTCTGTCTGACTCTGTATGTGTGTGTGTGTGTCTGTCTGTCTGTCTGCCTGCCTGTTTTCCTGCCTGCCTGTCCATTTGATTCTACTTCACCATCAGTTCTGATAATGCTGATGCACTAAGTAGTTTGTTTTTTTCTGCATGTCTGTCTGTCTGTGTCTTTTTGTAATAGCTTTACTGTCGGTCTTAATATTGGTAATAATAATGATAATAATAATAACTGAACAGATTGGGGGGCTTGTTGGTTCTTCTGATAGAGCTGTGGACTTGAGATCTGTTATCTCAAGTTCAATCCCAGCCCGCAACATATATAAAACAGGCCTGTTTGCTGCTTACCTTCATGATTCAGTCATTTGGGCAGTATCAGCTTAGTGTTTCATGGATCTTGCCACTCCTCATCCCCTCTCCCCTTAAAATGTTGCCATCATACAGGGTTTTGTGCAGGCTCGAGCAGTCTGTCAGATAACCACTGGCAGATTTTAGTGGAATTGTCCAAGTGTAAAGAATCCCTCTTGAACAGACATCCAAATGCCAGTGACAACAAAATGTAAATGAAGTCTTGCTTTTCATTTTTTCCCCCTGAAATTTATGCTTGTCTTTCTTATGTGTGGTAAATAGCATTCTCATTCTTTATTTTTTTGTTTTTTGTTTCTGATTCCATCATGTCGGTGACTCACTCCAAGTCCACAGGTTTTTCCAGGAGGGATATCTTGGTCTTCTCTGGGGATCCTTGCCAAGCTGATTGATAAGCTGTGTGGCAGGCCCTGTCTATTGGCTGAACAATGTTTGCCTGTTGTGAGCATTTGTCTGTATGTGCTCGGCCACAGCCACAGGTCTGTGAGTGCACAGCCAACCGCTCAGCTGAAGAAAAATCTCATGAGGACTCTGAAACTTCTTATAACCTGCAAAACCTACTGACTTGGAGCGAGTAACTTTTCTTTCATGTAAAATATGGAGATAGTGGAGTTGGGTGTCACTGTTGGTCTGTATTTTCAAGTAATATGTGTTATAGCAAGCTTATCAGTTGTATGTGCATTACGAACAGAAGTGGAATGAACAGACAGTTTTGTTTGTTTCAGTAAGTCATGTTGCTATACAGTTGTATGTCATTGTGCTACTGCATGTGTTCAGTAACTGTACAATAGAAAAAGAACAACCACCAGTCACCATGGTGTTGTGGTTAGCACAATGGACTGTCAACTGGGAGATTGTGGGTTTGAATTCCCATCAATCCCATCAAAAAATCATTGTGGGATTTTTCAGATCCAGCCAGCTCCTATCCCAAGTTGACCATGCTATGGACTCTTTGGGAAGACTGGGACCACATAATCAAATCTCATGCATCATTTAGGATTTTATTCAAATCCTCTGACCATCACTGCAGGTGTCTGTATCTCTCAGGCCTGGTTGAGGCCAGGATATATTATGCTAGTAAGCGTACAGTCTTGTCATGCAGTCTTAATCCCAGGTGGAACTCCATAGCATCATGAGTATTCTCCTCCTCCTCCTCCTCTTCATCATCATCATCATCACATTGTAAAAACTGTGCCAGATTTATGTGGCACAATCAGTGGGGTCACAATAACAAAAAAGAAGAAGAAGAAGAAAAAGAACAACATGTTGAGGTAACTTGATGTCATATGTATTTTTGTTTGTCTTTTCGTAACTCTTGATACTGTGCAGTGTTTTCTTTTGAAAAAAAAATCTTTCGTTTTAAGGAAAAAGACTTGTTTCAGACAAGAACAAGATGCCCTTCCCGTTCTATGTGAGCGTCGGCTATTCAACCAACCAGGTGACCTATTTGACCCAGGGTGTGTTGGCGTATTTCACCGGTCAGGTCGTTCCCAATGTCACACAGGATGCCTGTGATGCCCAGGGCACAGATCAGGTCAGTGAACGGCTTTGCACTGAAAAGAAGGGTTTTTTTTTCTTTGGTAATCTCTGTCCTTAAAAAATGCATGAAGAATAGCAAACGCACACCTTAAAGATCCTGTAAGTTATGAGTTCTGTCAGGGGAAGCATGAAAACACGCAGCATGCAAACAAGGGCACTTTTGGAAAAAGGG
>JAPXFY010000034.1:11312602-11355102 GCA_030674185.1 Monoplex corrugatus
GGTCATTATTGTTCTTACTGTCACTGTACCACTGGGCGTCATCCTCAGCGTCACAATGACATCATTGTGTAGTGATGGTTGAAATGTTTCAGCGTTACAAGTACATGTGGATGCAGGGTCCTATCGCCTCCCCAGATGGCAAGAGAACTCCCTTGTGTTACAGAAGCACCGTTCGACTGTCCAAAGCTCAGTCACCAGCCTTTGAGATAGATGGTTAGTACTGTTTAGAGGCTTGATTGGCGTGCAGATAAAGAGGTGCCTGTTCAGAAGAAAATTGTGACTGGTGTGATAGTCGAGTGGGTAAGAGGTTGGACTTCTATTGAGAAGGTCTGGGTTTGATCCTGCTTGGTGGGTAAAAGGGTGGAGAAGTAGCTAGCATAACAGAACACTGACGGGAAGGTCATGGGTGTAAACCTCCGTCAGTCAAAAAAATTATCGGCAATTTTTGGCATGGTGGCAAGACTGAGACCACACTGTCAAGTCTCATCCTCTTCATGGGTGCATCATTGAGGGTGTTGCTCAAATCTCCTGAACCACACTGTGAGTATGTGAATCTCTCTGACCTGGTTTACTCCTGGATATGTTATGAAAGCAGGCGTAGAGTCATGCTCTTCATACAAGCTCGATCTGAAATGGAACTGTTGACACCATCACTGTCACCTCCTCCATGCTCATCACAATAACTTTGTGAAAAATTGTCCCAGATTTTGTGGCTCTTCATGCCCTCTGTCGTGGTGACCTTAGTTTCGATGGGTTTGGAGGTGTGTCGGAGAGCCAAAATGAGCTGTATGGGGACAGAGACAGAGACGCTGTGCAGCGAAAAGAATGGGGGAAAAATGAAAAAACGGTTACCTTTTGTTTTCTTCTGAAATGGTTATTTGTTATGTCCTTATATTTTAAAGTTGCATTAAAATCAAAATAGTGTGTCATCACAAACCTACTGGCATAATGTACTTTAGGTGGGATTCTGCAAAGCACGGAAAGTCAGTTAACCTGTTTCTCTAAACTCGTACAGGATGGTGTGGTTTGTCTGTATGCAGGTTACGACTGGAAATCAGGCCAGTATCCTACATGGACCGAGTCACGGTGGGAGGAATTTACAGTGCGGGTCTTCCTTATACCCAGCAAACAGTTTCAGGTGAGTACAACTTTCATCATGTCCACACCTTAGTTTCATCAGCTTTTTCACACACACTTTACACATGAAAAAGATTTTCCACCCCCTGCTCCTTCTCCATGCAGCGTGTCACCCATATCTGCAATACCACCTTCCGTCCATTCTGTTACCACCACCACCTTTTTTCACTACTCTTATCATATGTATAAGGCTTTAGAACATGATGTCATGTGTATCGTTTTGGATTAATTTTGCCTGAAGATGTCTTCAGCAGTGGTTTAACGAAGATCAGGTTTGTACTACAGATTGAAGGGTGCAGTAGTCAAGTGGGTAAGATGTAAGACTT
This sequence comes from Monoplex corrugatus, assembly GCA_030674185.1. Lineage (NCBI taxonomy): Eukaryota > Metazoa > Mollusca > Gastropoda > Littorinimorpha > Ranellidae > Monoplex > Monoplex corrugatus. The sequence continues at coordinate 11,314,066 of JAPXFY010000034.1, forward strand.
CCAGTCAGAAGTCCAGGGCTCGATCCTGCTTGAGTGCCCTCCTGTCTAGGGGATAAAGAGGTGGACATTTTTTTCCCGGTCTTCCAGGGCAACGTGTGCACACCTGTTTGTACCAAAACCCCTGTCGTGTGTACTCAGTCTCAGAACATCAAGTATGCATGCTAAAGATTCTGGAAGTCATGTCATTGTCCGGTGGCTTACAGGAACATGAAAACACCCAGCATGCATGCCCACCAAAGACAGAGTACACAGACTGTGCAGCAACATAGTGCCTGCACAGTGTGGGTCAAATAATGTGCATACAGACATCTCAGAAAAACTGGAACTTTGAGGGGGGAAAAGGCTACAAATAAGCTTGTCATTGCCTAGAAACTTTTCTAAGCCTTTTTTTTTTTCTTTGGGGAGTTGGGGGGGGGGGGGGGGGGGGTCTTATAAATCGTATCTGTCCCTCGAAACTGGTGAATCGGCCATGCACATTGAAAATGATGAACTACAGAAAACTCTCCAAAGGTAGTATCCTCCAAGTAGCTTAGCAATGCTAGGTCATCCTTCTTGCCCTTCATCTAATCGTGAAGTACTTCTTAACTATTGATACTATTATTAGATATGTTAGATCAGTGGCCTAGATATTCAAGAAAATGTCCACACAAGTCAAGACAGAGTGGCCTGGAGGGAGATGGTGGTGTCCTCGTGTGCAGCAGCCAACACTGAACCCAGTGACGCCAACAGTTGAGATCAGAACAGGCATTGTGAGAAATGAACTTTCTGAAAGTCTATGAAATGTAAGTTTGTGACTGTGAATCATAAACTTTTCTTTTCTTTGAACGTTCCGAGTTTTCTCGCATGCATGTTTGCACATTGTTCTTCTTCCCACACTGTGCAGGCAGTATGTCACTGCTTAGTCTGCATATGCCATCTTTGATAGACGTGCATGCTGGGTGCTTCCATGCATCCATAAGCCACCAGACTCTGATGTGACTTACAGGATCTTCAACATGTGTATTTGATATTTTGCCAGTGTATGCACATGGCAGGGATTCAGACACTAACAGGTCTGCATACATGTTGACCGGGGAGATTGGAGAAATTGGAAAAATCTCCATCTTCTTACCCACGGGGTGGGAGGTACCCAGTCAAGATCAAACACAGATTTTCCAGTTGGAAGTCCAGTATCTTACCCATCTGAATCACTTATGTTGGTAAATTGTATAGTTATGTTTATATACAGTAGTATTTCCTCAGTAACTGTGAGAATTGTCATTTAGTTTGCAGTTTTAAAGCTTCTCATAAATAACCTTGCCTACCATAATCTGCTTTCTTTCACGTTGATCCAGTTCTTCACAAAATCGCCAAGAGTTATATTTTGCACATTCTAGCATTTGAAGACCATTCCCATGTATACAGTTTTGTACATGCTCGAGGTGTCTGCCAGGTAAGGACTGGCAGGTTTGGTGGAGTGCATATGGACCTGTCCAAGTACGCAGAGTGTCTGAATCCCTCTTGAACAAAGTCCAAACTCCAGACATATTGGTGATTTTGTGAGAGCAGGTCATGATGAACTGTAAATTGCTTTCTGTCTTGTATAGTATCCACAAGACTAGATTTACAAAATCTTGCATACTGTCAGTTGCTTCTTATTACAGTTATAGTGTGTGTGCATACCAATATATCTGTAAATTCGAGGGCTGCGTGCTGTGACTTGATTAGAATGTTGATATTGTCAGAGTGTGATGAAGCTCTGTGTTTTTCAGTGTTGTTTTTGCACTTTGTGTGTGTGTGTGTGCGCGTGCACGCACGCGTATGTATGTATGTCTGTCTCTCTCTCTCTGTGTTTATGTGTCTGTCTTTTTCTGTCTGTGTATCTGTTTGTCTCTGTGTGTATGTATGTGCATGCTTGTGTGTGCGTGTGTGCGTGCATGCGTGCGTGCGTGTGTGTGTGTGTGTATTTTAGAGTTTGTGAGTTTTTCAAGAAGGATTGGCCAGTTCCATACACTTAAATCTGCCATCTGTTATCTGACACGACTCCCTGAGCTTGCACAAAATTCCATGCGCTGGTAAGGTCTTGAAATGGGGAGGTTGGGGGAGGGAGGGTGAGAGAAGAGACCTATGAAACATTAAGTTGACATTACCAGAGTGATGGAAATACTTAGATGGGCTGTGAACAGGTCACTTTTTAATGTTGCTGGCCGGGATTGAACTTGAGATATCAGATGTTGAGTCCGCAGCTCTATCAAAAGAACCAACCAGCCTGTGTATATATGTTTGTGTGTGTGTGTGTTTGTTAATATTTGTCTATTTATAGCACTGAGAGATGGGGGGTGGAGGGGGGGGCGACAAGTTTTGTGTGTGTGTGTGTCCTTTAAACATGTTTTTTCTGATTCATGTTTTAATACATGTTTTTGAAAAAAGTCATGTTTTTATTTTTATGTCAGTGTATGTGTTTATATATTTATGTATTTGTTCTTTTGTTTGTGGTCTTATTTTGATTGCTTCTTGGCTTGAGATCGGTAGCAGTGTTTGTGTATACAGTTTTCATTCATTAATTTATGTATTTGTTTGATGATATATTCATTCCTTCATTTACATCAGTTATTAATCTCATTTAAAGTGCCTGAAAAATAATTTGCTGATGGCGGTGGTGAGGGGGGAGGTGGTGTGTGTGTGTGTGTTGGTTATGGTGTTGATGCTGATTTGGCATGTGCAGGTGCTCATATTAACGATTGGCGTAGCATTCCTTGTCATCTCCCTGGTAGCCGTGTATTTCATCAACTCCAGTTCCGACGTGTTGTTTCAAAACAGTGCCGACGAGCACGAGCGCGAGCACGAACGCGAGCGCGAGCAGTCCACCTGACTGAGGTGTGTACTGCCACTTCGCGAGTAACTCATTGGATCGCTCATTCAGCCTTTTTTTGTTGTTGTTGTTGGGGGGTAGAGTTTTGTGCCTGTCCACCATTTTAGTGGGGGCCACAGTGGTGTTTGTTTTTTAGTTATGTGGTGATTTGTTTTTCCTCTTGGTCGTAATTGGCTGTTCCCGTCTTTGCTGCTGTTTCTTGGTTTTGATTTTTGGTTTGTTTTTCATCTTTATTCTTTTTATGATTTGTGTTCTTTTTTTTTCTCTCTCTCTCTCCTTGCCACCTACACTTTTTTTTCTAAATTTCTGGTTCACCATCTTTTCTAATATTTCTTATTGATTACAGTCTTGTTAACTCTTTCATCGCCAAGTTTCTAATTGAAAAATACACTTCAGTGCATAGTATTTTTTTCGTCAATGTTTCGTCCAGCATGTCATTCAGTCTGTATCAGAATAACTCAGTAGGTTTTAACAACCAAAATTCTGTCAACAGAGGAGAGGTTTATGTCAACGATCACGCGGGAAAGTCAGCTGTTGGAGGGAACATTGTTAATTTGTGAAAAACTGTCTTTTTTTAACATGACCCTGAGTGTTAACGAGTCACTTGTGGTGCTGAGTGGTAGTGGGACTAAAGCAACCCATGGCAGCAAAAGAGTTAATTTTTCGCTTGTGGTGGTAAGTGGTAGCAGTGGCTAAAGTGGCCCATGGTGGCGAAAGAGTTAATTTTTGTTGTGTGGAGTTTTTTTGTTTTTGTTTTTTTCGTTTTTCTTCTCGCTTTCATTTTGTATGTTATCTTTTGTTATTCCTCAGTTCCTGCTTGGGGTAGCTAGACATTTTGCAAGTTGTGGTTGTTTTGGTGTTGGGGAACAAAAGCTTACTAACTTTCATAGACGAAGCTTGTTTGTGTGCTTTCAAATCCACAGAGCTTGTTCTTTTCAAAAATTGCTGTGTAGTTTAAGTGAATTGCTAGGCAGTTGACATATTACTTGATGTAGAAAAAGAGTAGCAGTCCACATTCATGCAAACATTAGTTAATCTGTCAGTAAATGGAAACAGAAAAAACACGAAAAAAGAAGTAAGAACATGTTCTTATTCTTTTTTCGTGTTTTTTCTTGGTTCCTGTTTGCTTGAATGCGGGCAGTCACATTTGTTTTGGATTTCGTATTGGCCGAAAATTTGCGCCTGTCTTGTCTTGTTGTATTAAATATGCGTTCTTATTCTTTTTTCATGTTTTTGCTGGTTCCTGTTTGCTTGAATGCAGGCAGTCACACTTGTTTTAGATTCTCTCAATAAATGGTTGTTGAATTGAAGTGAATTGCTTACAAACTCAAGCAGCATGTTCTTTCAAAAAACTGTGGGAATTTATCAGATGGATGAATTCATCCATGGAACTTGTTTCCTGATTATACCTATTATTTACTGCTTTTTAAAAATGTGTTTTAATTCCAGTCGGCAGCATTTTCATAGGTCTTGCCCAGCCACCTCCATTGTAAGGCCATGCCAGCACGTAAGGTTTTTCAGAGTGGGTGGAGCAGAGAATTGTGGGATTGAGTGTGATGGACATTTGGTTTTTTTTGAGTTCTGGAAGGGTTCATCGCACGTAGGACAATTCCATATGTTCTCCACCCACATCCGCCAGTCATTAACTGGCAGACTGCTTGAGCCTGCGCAAAACTGTGCGATTGCAAGATCTTGAAAATTGACGGGGAGGTGGGGGTGAAGCGGAAGTTAAAACATCAAGATGGGCAGTGAACGGGTCAGTTTTTATGTTATGATGGAAACATCAAGATGGGCAGTGAACGGGTCAGTTTTTATGTTATGATGGAAACATCAAGATGGGCAGTGAACGGGTCAGTTTTTATGTTATGATGGAAACATCAAGATGGGCAGTGAACGGGTCAGTTTTTATGTTATGATGGAAACATCAAGATGGGCAGTGAACGAGTCAGTTTTTATGTTATGATGGAAACATCAAGATGGGCAGTGAACGGGTCAGTTTTTATGTTATGATGGAAACATCAAGATGGGCAGTGAACGGGTCAGTTTTTATGTTATGATGGAAACATCAAGATGGGCAGTGAACGGGTCAGTTTTTATGTTATGATTGAAACATCAAGATGGGCAGTGAACGAGTCAGTTTTTATGTAATGATGGAAACATCAAGATGGGCAGTGAACGGGTCAGTTTTTATGTTATGATGGAAACATCAAGATGGGCAGTGAACGGGTCAGTTTTTATGTTATGATTGAAACATCAAGATGGGCAGTGAACGGGTCAGTTTTTATGTTATGATGGAAACATCAAGATGGGCAGTGAACGGGTCAGTTTTTATGTTATGATGGAAACATCAAGATGGGCAGTGAACGGTCAGTTTTTATGTAATGTTTGGAAACATCAAGATGGGCAGTGAACGGGTCAGTTTTTATGTTATGATGAAACATCAAGATGGGCAGTGAACGGGTCAGTTTTTATGTTATGATTGAAACATCAAGATGGGCAGTGAACGGTCAGTTTTTGTTATGATGAAACATCAAGATGGGCAGTGAACGGTCAGTTTTTATGTTATGATGGAAACATCAAGATGGGCAGTGAACGGGTCAGTTTTTATGTTATGTTTGAAACATCAAGATGGGCAGTGAACGGGTCAGTTTTTATGTTATGATGGAAACATCAAGATGGGCAGTGAATGGGTCAGTTTTTATGTTATGATTGAAACATCAAGATGGGCAGTGAACAGGTCAGTTTTTGTTATGATTGAAACACAAGATGGGCAGTGAACGAGTCAGTTTTTATGTTATGATGGAAACATCAAGATGGGCAGTGAACGGGTCAGTTTTTATGTTATGATGGAAACATCAAGATTGGCAGTGAACGGTCAGTTTTTATGTTATGATGAGAAACATCAAGGATTTGCAGTGACAGAGTCAGTTTTTATGTTATGATGAAAACTCAGATGGGCAGTAAACAGGTCAGTTTTTATGTTGCCAGTGGGATTGAACTTGAGACATCAGATAAGGTCCACGACTTTATTCCAAGAGTAGCTATCTCTCTTGACTAGAATTCAAACTCTGCATAAGATACGAATTAAAGTTGCTGCTTGGTAGGGTTCGCTTTTTCAAATAATTAGAAGTGCTTGCCATTATGCCAAAGCTTTTATATTTGTTTGTTCTCTCCTTACTCAGACTTTTGTAGTTTTAGTGATTTATTATGAAAAAATGAATTCTAAATATACTGTATTGATACATTTTAAATATACTTTGTGAATTTGAAAAATATTATCCAGTATACTGTTGTTTTATTGACAGTGTAATGTTTACTGAGTTTATCTGAAAAAAATTTTTGAAGCTTATGTGAGACATTGTCTTCAGAAAGTGATATTTAAGATAAAAAATAATATTACAATAAAAAATGTTCATGTAAAAGATGATTTTACAAAAATGAAACTTACTTGTGAAAAAGCCCACCATTTATTGTGTGTAGATAAAACACATGAAGTCAATGGTAACATTTTGTGAAGAAGTTGGCTTCTCATTGGTGATGGAGCTGGAAATTGGAAGTGAAACCTTTAGTGGTTTTGGTAATCTCCTACCAGTCTGCATTGTGGGAGATTTAACTAAGTTGAACATCGCAACAAGAAGTTCATTATAATTTTTGTAATCATGTGTTTATTTCGACAGATGTTGATGTTGAGAGTAACATTTGGATTCTCTTTGCTGTTGCTTGCACAGTTGTAATACTTGGTTTTGTTTTTTTCAGTTAACATATGTAATTGATACTAACAAGAAGCATTACTCTCTTCCTGTGTCTTCTTTTTTAAACTTAGATAAACTTTGGTCTGTCTGTTTGAACTGTCATTGTATGTAAAGCCATTCCTGATGGTGGTGGCAGTAGCAGTGATAGTAAGTAGCCGTAGTTGTAGCAGTAGTAGTAGCAATCCTTCAGTGCAGGTGCTGTGGTAGAAATTTCCTCTCTTCTGTTTCTACCTTTGTCTCTGTCTTGCTTCTTGGCTTTCTGTCATCTTTTTCTGTCATTTTCTGCCTTTCTGATCCATTCACCAGTATGCATTTTATGAAGCTTTACATACTGTCTGGCTGTTAAAATTGATAATTGGGTACATCTGTTAATTGCAGGTTTAGTTCTAATGAAATGTGTACTGCTTAGTTGCAATTTTGGGTACTATAAACCAGTTTTAATACATGTTTTTGTGTACTTAGGTATGTTTTTATATTTGTATTCAAGTTTGTTTGTTTTTGAGGGATAAATTTGGTGGAATAATCAACACCAGGGATTTGTCAACAGATATTTGCATGAATTTAATAAGTGCACTTTATTTTCTTTTTCAGTTTTTTCCCCCATAGGTCATCAGTGTATTTTAAGATGTATATGCTTTGCTTGAAATGGTTACAGCCCTGATATGGTTCTGACTAATCGTCTGAATTTTAACTACTAATGATATGATGATAAAGTTGTAGCGAAAGTACTGAAACATAATGGTAATGATTATGATTATGATTATGATGGTATATATAGCAGAAAAAAATATGTGTTTATATTTTATTTACTAATGTTTGTGTATTATACTCACAGACACGCCCACATGCGCACACACAAACACACACACACACACACACACATATGAATGCATGCACTCACACACACATGAATGCACACACACACACACATGTGAACATGCACACACACACAAAAACACACACACACACACACACACACATACACACTACCACTACCATCACCACATCCATAATCACCACCACCACTGCACATACACTCTCTCTCTCTCTCTCTCTCTCTCTCTCTCTCCTCTCTCTCTCCCTCCCCCTCTCTCTCTCTCTGTCCCTCTGTCTCTCATACACACACACACACGCACACACACACATACACACACACACACACACACACACACACACACACACACACACACACACACACTCACACACACACACACACACACACACACACACACACACACACACACACACACAGATGTATGCAGTACATGCAGCAGACATACCCACAAAACATGTTGTGCACAGTCTGATTTGGTTAGAATAGTAAAGAAGTAACTGTGGTGCTTTTGTTATTAATAAGTTTGTTTTTTTTTTCACGAGGGTGTTGTTATGCTTTTGCATATTCTCCAATTGTCTATTTTGTATGACTGAGATCCTCTGGAGTAGATTTATTGGTTTATAAGTCTGTGTTCTGTCTGTATTTATTGGTTTATAAGTCTGTGTTCTGTCTGTTTGAACTGTCACATCTGTCTCTCTGTCTGTCTCTCTTCTTCCTCTCTCTCTCTCTCTCTCTCTTCTCTCTCTCTCTCTCTCTCTTCTTCTGTCTCTCTCTGTCTGTCTCTCTCTCTCTCTCTCTTTCTCTGTATGTCTCTCTCTCTCTCTCTTCTGTATGTCTCTCTCTCTCTGTCTCTCTCTCTCTCTCTCTCTCTCTCTCTCTCTCTCTCTCTCTCTCTCTCTCTCTCTCTCTCTCTCTCTCTCTCTCTCTCTGTCACCCCACCCTTTCCTTTCTTCTCCCTAATGCGACCATTCTGTTCTGTCATAATGTATATATTGTGGAGCATTGATGGTACTGAGTACTAGACTGTTATATCATAGTCTTATATCTAAATAAATGATTATGTTTGCTTTTCTATGTACTGTGTTCTAGTGAAATATTATATATGTATAATCCTATTCAGTAAGGAACATAGTCCTATATTGAACAAATCACATTTGTATTGATATTTATATTCTCTTCCCCCCCCCCCCACCCCACCCCCCTCCAACCTTTCTTTGCTCATGAACAGTTTTTAGTGTATGTAGCTCATTTATCTTTATGAATTTTTAATGTAATCTATTATTATTTTCCTGTGTTCATCATGTAAGTATTTATTTGACAATGATGATTTTGTGTTTTTCTTAATGATAATAACTGTGACAGGTGTGTATGTGTCCATGGTCTAACATCATTTCTTTCTTGCTTTTTGTTGTCGTCTTCCAATTTTTGTTGTTGTTGTTGTTGTTTTGTTTCAACCTTTCGTCTGGGAAAACAGGTAAGATATTTTGTTTTACTTGGGAGGAATGTATGAGTCTCTTTGTGTGTTTGGTGTCTGTCTGTCACTTACCAAAATATATGTTAGCAGAATTTTCTTAGCTGTTCTTAGCCAAATTTTGGTCAAACGGATGGACATTTGCCTTTCATGGGGATGCTAGGCACTCTTTCAGTATAAAAAGTATGCCCACCTTCCGGAAATTCTGTGGGAAATTTCCTCTTTCTTGTCGCTCTGTTTCTGCCTTTCTCCTTTGCTTTCGGTTATCTCTTCCTATCATTTTCTGCCTTGCTGGGCCATTTACCGGTGTGTGTTCTATAAAACGTGATACACGTAGGATTGATAATTGGGTACATGCATTGAATGCATTTTTTGCTTCAAGGAAATGTTGTATGCAGAGGCTGTTTCAGGTAGCAGGTAATTTAGGCCAGTTTTTATGTATGTTTTATTGCACTTAGTGCTTATACTCGTACATTTGTATTCAAGTTTGTTTTTCTGAACCCTCAGGATAAATTACTGGGTATGTGTATTGACTGCATTTTTTTGCCTGTAAGTAAATGTGATGTGCAGAAGCAGTTACAGGTAAGTTAGGCTAAATTTTATGTATGTTTTAGTGCACTTAATATTTATACATGTACATTTGTATTCAGGTTTGTTTTTCTAAACCCCTTGTGATAAATTTGGCAGAATGGTCAACACCAGGGGCATAGCCATAGATTATGTGCGTGATTGCACTGATATGTGTACTTAATTTTCTTTTCTGGGTTTTTTTTTTTTTTTAAGGATCAGAGCAGTTGGTTTGGTTTTGAATAATAATGATAATAATAATAATAATGATAATAATAATGATAATGATGATAATAATAAGTGCATTTTCAGCTCTAAGGAAATGTCCTGTCCTGTAGGGACATATCCTTAGATTATGTGCATGAATGCATTTATATGTGATTTATTTTTTATGGTCAGGTAGATGTTGTGTGTGTTTAAGATTGTTATAGCCTGATATGGCTCTGTACAATGGGCTGAACTTTAATTAAAACATTACTTATGATATTATCATTATATTAAGGTAGATGTGGTGTGTGTTTAAGACTGTTATAGCCTGATATGGCTCTGTACAATGGGCTGAACTTTAATTAAAACATTACTGATGACATTATCATTATATTAAGGTAGATGTTGTGTGTGTTTAAGATTGTTATAGCCCTGATATGGCTCTGTACAATGGGCTGAACTTTAATTAAAACATTACGAGGGTTGTTCAATTTAAGATGACACTAGGCTTGCCGTTTGAAAACGAAGCAACGCACAGAAAAATGTTTATACCAAACACAACTTTAAAGTTTACCTGATTAGCATGCAGAAAATAAAGTTGACATCATGACGCAACTCGGAGTATGACGTAATTACAAATGTGTTTCAAATAGCTGAGCCTGAAAAAAATGGACGTCACCAATGAGCAATTTCGTTTCTACACTTTCACAAGGCTACAACTTGGTGACGATTGTAGGAAGATACACGCAGATTTGCAAGCTGTTTACGGAACGGATTGTGTGTCTTACCGCACAGTTTGCAGGTGGGTCAAACAATTAGGAGCAGGTAGAGTGCCATCTGATTGGGGTAATCGTGCAGAGCGAGCTTTACCAGCTCGGAACGAACAAAACATTGCATATGTGAAAAGACTGATAGAGGAGGATCCACATTCGACTGTGCGGGAATTAAGCGAGCTTTCAATTGGCACCATTAACAACATTCTGCACAAAGACCTTCACATGAGAAAACTGGCTGCAAGATGGGTGCCACATCTCTTAAGTGATGATCAGAAGCAGCAGCGGGTGGCATGTTCACGCAAACTGCTCGATGAGTTTGAGCCCAACGGGCCAAAACGACTGTGTGACTTAGTGACGGGAGATGAGAGTTGGCTCACATTCTACGGCATCCCCAACAAACGCTGCAACCGCATGTGGGTTGGCCCTGACGGAGACCGACCAGTTGTTCTTCGCCCAGGATTCCAGAGTCGCAAGCGACTGTTTTCTATTTTTTTCAACACGCAAGGCCTTGTGGCAATTGACATTTTGCCTGAGAAATCAACAATCACTGCCTCCTACTATACCCAAGTTGTGCTCCCCAAAGTTGTAGGAAAAATCCATGAGCAGCGCCCAACCGTCGGCACCCAGAGGACCCTTCTTCTGCATGACAATGCCAGTGCCCATAAGGCGAAGGTCACCACAACCTTCCTGAGCGAGCAAGGGATCCAAGTTTTGGACCACCCACCCTACAGCCCCGACTTGGCCCCATGCGACTTCTGGCTGTTCCCTGTTCTGAAGGAAAAGCTCGCTGGGCGTAAGTTTGACCGGGTACAAGACCTCGCCAAAGCCGTAAGATCAGAGTTGTCTGGTCTGCCTAAAACCGACTATCAGAGGGCGCTTGAGAATTGGCGTAGGAGGCTTGAACTTTGCATCCTAGCCAACGGAGAATACTTCGAGGGGATGTAAAAGTTTCAAGTTGCTGAGATGAGAGGTACGTTTTTTAAGGGGGTGGTGACATCTTAAATTGAACAACCCTCGTACTAATGACATTATCATTATATTAAGGTAGATGTTGTGTGTGTTTAAGATTGTTATAGCCCTGATATGGCTCTGCACAGTGGGCTGAACTTTAAACATTACTTATGATATTATCATTATATTAATTATCACATTGTGTGTGTGTGCAGACAAAAGTCCTGTCTGTCGGAGTGATACTGTTCCTGCTGTCTATGCCCATTGTGTATTGGATCAACACCAAGTCCACCATCTTGTTCTTGACGCAAGGAACTTCCAGAGAACGCCTCTTGAACATCCCAACTTAGTGCGTTCATGGCACAGGCCTCTTGAGCGTACCTACTTAAGGTGTTGAATAGTTAATGCAGGGTGCATCATGTTCATGTAGTCAGAGTTCTTTGGGGGTCTTAAAAAACCAAGATAATGTATTTCAGCGATTTGTTTTGTGTCACATTGTGATTCTGGTGTGGAGTGGAGGGGTGAGTATGGAGGCTGCTATGGAAAAATCCAGGGGAGGGTGGTTGGAGGATGAGATGGGTAGTGATTTAGTGGGGGTTCATTTCCTTCCAACCTCAGTGCAAGATCTTAACCCTTTGACTCCCCCACCCTATTCACCAACTCCAGATAGGGTGAGAGGGTGAAATGGTTAAGTCGATCAGGTGGCTTGTTTCAGTGCTTGCCAATGTTGATATTGAGGGTGGAGAAAAAATCTTTTTCTTGTTTTAAATGGTAACATGAGGAAACAGCCTTCATACTCTGATCTTTTTTTGTGGATAACATGTGAGCTATGATTGTATGAGAGGAATAGGAAAATATTTTGAACATGGGTCTTCATAAAGGGAAGGAAATCTGTGAGTAGCAATGAGGCCAAAGCAGAAGAACACGTGAGTTTAAACCAAGAATGATTGCCGGGAGGGGGGGGGGGGTGTTAATTTAAAACTTGTAATTGTTAAAACATATGAAACAACACATTAAGAAATGAATGTTTTCTGCGTGCTGCTCTCTCAGCTCATGCTTCTTGTTGTTTTGTTGTGTTCTTTTATAGGGGTAAGAGAGGGACAGTTTATTCATGAATGATTGATCATTCATACATGAATGATTGAATGATTGATCAGTCATACATGAATATATGATTCCCTCTACCCCATCCTTCAAAGGATTATCTAGAAGAACACATATTTGTGTATCTATCAACTATGCTTTGGCGGTGTATGTGTTTTTCTTTTTTTAAGAGACGATATTTACATGAATGTCTGAGAGGGCACATCTTTATAGAGCTATCAGCTAAGCTTTAGCATTGATGTTTTTCTGTGGTTTATTTTTGTTTGTTTTTTTGTTTGTTTTTTTGTTTGTTTTTTTGTTTGTTTTTTCCTAGTTCATGGGTCGAAACCATATGTACAGATATACTAGCATACAGATGTACCAATGTACAGATATACTAGTATACAGATGTACCAATGTACAGATATACTAGCATACAGATGTACCAATGTACAGATATACTAGCATACAGATGTACCAATGTACAGATATACTAGTATACAGATGTACCAATGTACAGATATACTAGCATACAGATGTACCAATGTACAGATATACTAGCATACAGATGTACCAATGTACAGATATACTAGCATACAGATACTAGCGTACAGATGTACCAATGTACAGATATACTAGTATACAGATACTAGCGTACAGATGTACCAATGTACAGATATACTAGTATACAGATGTACCAATGTACAGATATACTAGCATACAGATACTAGCGTACAGATGTACCAATGTACAGATATACTAGTATACAGATGTACCAATGTACAGATATACTAGCATACAGATACTAGCGTACAGATGTACCAATGTACAGATATACTAGTATACAGATACTAGCATACAGATGTACCAATGTACAGATATACTAGCGTACAGATGTACCAATGTACAGATATACTAGTATACAGATACTAGCGTACAGATGTACCAATGTACAGATATACTAGTATACAGATACTAGCGTACAGATGTACCAATGTACAGATATACTAGTATACAGATACTAGCGTACAGATGTACCAATGTACAGATATACTAGTATACAGATACTAGCGTACAGATGTACCAATGTACAGATATACTAGTATACAGATACTAGCGTACAGATGTACCAATGTACAGATATACTAGCATACAGATACTAGCGTACAGATGTACCAATGTACAGATATACTAGTATACAGATACTAGCATACAGATGTACCAATGTACAGATATACTAGTATACAGATACTAGCTTACAGATGTACCAATGTACAGATATACTAGTATACAGATACTAGCATACAGATGTACCAATGTACAGATATACTAGTATACAGATACTAGCATACAGATGTACCAATGTACAGATATACTAGTATACAGATACTAGCATACAGATGTACCAATGTACAGATATACTAGTATACAGATACTAGCATACAGATGTACCAATGTACAGATATACTAGTATACAGATACTAGCATACAGATGTACCAATGTACAGATATACTAGTATACAGATACTAGCATACAGATGTACTAGTGGGCCTGATGGTTGCAATATTCAGTTATCATGACATTTGTGTTCCACTTGGAAGGTCTGGGTTTGAACCTACTTGGATAATGCCTGGTGGGCGAAGGGCAGAGACTTGGCCTACCTCCCACGTCAACACGCGTGCAGAACTGCTAGTGTCTGACTCCCTGTGTGTGTGTACATATAGTGCAGTACTTCAAAATAATCATGTTAAAGATATTGTATGCCCAGTCAGTGTGGTGTAGTGGTTAGCACATTGAACTACAGACTGGAAGGTTGTGGGTTCAAATCCCCATCAGTCCCTGCAAAAATCATTGTGGGGTTTTTCGACTCTAACCCGCTTTACCCAGAGGTGAACGTGCTATGGGCTCATTGGGAAGATTGAACCTGCAATTAAGTCTCAACCACTTCATGCATGAATCATTGAGGGTGTTGCTTAAATCGTCTGACCAACACTGCAGGTGTCTGTGTCTGGCCTGGTTGATGTCAGGATACATTACGATAGTAAGTGTAGAGTACAGTCTTGTCATGCGGTCTCAATCTTGAGCGGAACTCTGTAGCATCATGATAATCATCCTCATCGTCATGTCCTTGTAAAAACTATGCCATTTTCTGCCGTGTAAGCCGTATTAGTGTTCTGTGGCTGATGGAAATTGAAAACCCCTGCACACACACACATGTCACGGCTGCATTTTCCCAGCCATTCTGCCACCCTTTAGTTGCGAGCCGGCGTCGCCTGCGTGTGCTATTTTTAGCCAGGCAGGGTCGACCAAAGTCCGTCAGTGTAGCGCGTCTTTGTGCTCCCGCACTAGTGATAAAGGGACGGGTGAAAAGGGTGTGGGGAGTGGAAAGGAAGGGGCACGCTATTAATAGCCGGCAGAAAGTGGCCAACTAAAGTATCTCGGATTTGTGCGCCGTGACATACCCTCCCCAGAAACAGGATATGACTGCCTTAACTCACTGGCTTCGTACGATTATGCCCCTTGCCGTTCCCGTGATACGCACCATTTGTATATCATACAAATAAATGAAAACAGAAAGTTTAGAAATTTGGCAGGTCATATATTAAAAGATTGGCATACAACATGCTCAAATTTCAACCGTCTAACCCATATGGTTGCTGAGTAACGGTACAAGTAAAATAAGAGAAATTTTCAGGTGGAAAAGGTTTTACAAAATACACAGGTCAATACATCAGATCCTGCAGTCACATTTTGACTGAAATTTATAAAAATCCAACGTGCACATACTCCACGTGCACTGAAGGAAGAGATCATGTTGAACAGCGCCGAGTTGATGAGTTTTGTTCAGCCAATTGCTTTTATGTTGTCTGCTTCGCTGCGGAGATAGTGGGTCGTGAACTTTGCACTGTCGACTTACCAACTGCAGAGTATAATGATCTAATGGCCTGAAACGAGGCTAAGAATGACTGAAGAATCTATTTCTGGCTATTAGTTTCGGTTAACGGAAATATTAAAAGCCCGGCGAATTTTCAAAACTCAAGTCGGATTTTTAACGGAAATATTGAAATCCCGGCGAATTTTCAAAACTCAAGTCGGATTTCTCCAATGTTCGTAGACAAGCGTTGTTGAGACATGATCGGAAAATCATGACACTCGTAGCTAGAGAGTTAATGGTGAAGATGAAAAACAGCCATATACGCAAAAGCCCACTCGCCATGTTTGGGTGCTTGTGTGAGTTGCAGCCCACATGTACAAAAAATATGTGAATAAATGAAATTAATGTATAAAATAAAAGCAGAGATAAAAAAGATAGTGGGCAATTGCATGAATGGTCTTTTTTTTTTCTTTTTTTTTGCCACATGGAAAGTCCATGCCTTGTTTCCATTGATATGGCTTGCAATATCTTAAACCCTTTGACTCCCGCACCTTGTCTGTCAGCATCCTGCATTGTCAACCACGCTGGCTAAACAAAAACTTAAGTTTTTACAGTTGGTGGATAGAGAGTGAGAGTCAAAGGGCAATGTGTGCATACAATGCTGTGAATGATGGCTAAAGGATGAAGATGTTCTGTCTCTCAGGTCAATGTGATACGCAGCACGGCGCACAAATCCGAGATACTTTAGTTGGCTCTGCCCTGCCGGCTATTAATAGTGCGCATCTTTCCCCTTCCCTTCCACTCCCCACACCCTTTTCACCCGTCCCGCTGCCGTGTATAGCGCACTCAGCTTCCTTCTTTATCATTAGTGCTTGAGCACAAAGGTGCGCTACAGAGATAAGACTTTGGTTGACCCTGCCTGGCTAAAAATAGCACTCGCAGCCGGCCGATGCCGGCTCGCAACTAAAGGGTGTCAGAATGGCTGGGAAAATGCAGCTATGGCAGGTCTGGTACATCCCAAGCCCTTTTCATGCGTGTATGCAGTGGTGAGGTTTTGTTGTTGTGGGGGGGTTTTGTAGCATTCTGATTTTCTTGGATGCATGTATGACTGTTGTGTTGCCCACACTGCAGGCAGTATATGTTGGTGCTCAGTGTGCATACTTCATCTGTGGTTAGCATGCATTTTGTCTTTTTATGTCTCCATATGCCATGGGACATTGATATGGCTCTAATATGTGCATTTGGTGTTGTGCATGCTTGTACATAATTATGAATAAAAGGGATTCAGGCACTAGCAGGTCTGCACATATTGACCTTGAGATCAAAAAAATCTCCACTTTTACCCACCAAGTAGGATTGAACCCAGACCTTCTATTTGAAAGTCCAACATTTTACTGACTTGACTATTTCACTCGTCACAGTGATGTTCGTTATGGAAATTTTTCACAGAGTAATACGTGCAGCTGCCTCTCCTTGGTTTATCAGTACAGTCATGTTTTAACACTGAGTCATGTCAGTGTTACATTTTATGATTTGGAGCTGAAACAACTGTTGAAGATTTTTTTTAACAGAAAAGGAATAGTGACTGATATTTTTGTGAAACTGGTCACTGTTTTTGTAAAAGTAGTTGTTACTTTACTACAGAGCAGAGGAGATTCAACTTACTTTGTGATAAACCTCAGTTATTACTTACAGTGATAGGACACACTCCTGGTGCATGTGAAATTGCTTCTATTGTATAGTTTGTATCTTGAGCGTGTGCATGTTTGAGGTGTGATTGTGTGTGCATGTGTATGTATTAACCCTTAGCCTGCCAGGAAATTTGGCACATTTCTAAAAGTTATTTGCTAATGAATTTTCACCAAAAAAACAGGTGTTTTTGGAAAAAGTCTGGATTAAATTTTGAAGTAACATAGGTTGAAAATAATTAATCATTTTCCTTTGAGCAAATATATATACATATTTACCCATTTTCATCCAGAATTTAATTCAGAGTATTCAGCACTATGGCTAAACTCAGTTCACACACAGACACACACACACGCATGCACACACACATGCACGCACATATACACACACAAACACACATGCACGCACGCCACACACACACACACACACACACACACACACACACACACACACACACACTCACGTACACACACACACCACGACACACACACACACACACACACACTTTTCACAAAAAAGATTAACTTAAGCATTACTTACGTGAGTACTGCCCTCCCACCCCCCATGCCACTGGATTGTAGGGCAGCAACACAGATCCTCCATTCCTATCTGTTTTTGGCCAGCCTCTGTATGTAGCTCCAGATATGTTTCACAGCCTTGAGTTCTCCTCTACTGTTCATCACCAGGTGTTCTTGAGTCTTTTTCTATTGGGTCTTCCCTCTGGTGTCCAGTGAAGGGCAGTCTGGGTGATGTTATTCTGCTGTCTTTGGATGATGTATCTAGTCCATGTCCGTCGTCTTGTTATGATGGTGGTGTCCATACTCAAGTGATAGCATCAAGGAAGTAGTTGTTGGTCGGAGATGGTGATGAGCCAGAAGATTTGTACGATTTGTCAGAGGTTACTTGTAGAATTTAAACATTAAACTTAAAGAAAGCAAACTCTGCTATGTACTTCATGCCAAAACTGTGTTCTGATCTCATTGATTCTATATGCTGCAGTGATAGATAGAATGCATTGTGACTTTCATTGTTTGATTTTGAAATCTACAGAATTTTTTAACTCTATAGAACGGTGTGGTTGGATGGATATTTTTATACCAAAATATTGTTGTATAACAGAACAGCCTTTTCAGTTTGAATGTTTACACTTCTAAATGATAAGTCATATTAGAGTGTATCATGTTGGGGTGTCATTTGTGATGTGTAATCAGTGGGAAATCAGTTCCTGGTTTATTGTTGCTTGCTTCTGTGGCTGAATCTGCATTCTTGAGTGTGTGTGTGTGTGTGTGTGTGTGTGTGTGTGTGTGCATGCAAGTTTATCGGTCTGTTCTCAGATTTGTTGAATTTGTTGCATTTTGTAATCGATTACTTTGTGTGTGTGTGTGTGTGTGTGTGTGTGTGTATGTGTGTGTGTGTATGTGTGTGTGTGTGTGTGTGTGTGTTTGACAGCCTGACTAAAATCTGTCAGGATTAAGGTTTGCTATCAAGGATAAAGATTGTGCCCAGTTTATTCACATTTTTGTACTTCCGAGCTGATGATAACGTGACCATGACCGCCAAACTGCTGCTGTAACTGTGATTTCATTCATTAGACTGTAAACTGTCACCTCTTCAACCCCTACCCTATCCACCAGCTTCCAGAAGGAAGCTGTGTTAATTAATGTAAAGGCAGAATTGACCTCCCTCCTTTACCACCAAACCTTTTTGTAGGATTGGCAAACTTCGTTTTGCAAATGGCTCCATCCCAGAATTGATTGTGCTAAGAGCTCATTGGGAAGACTGGAACCATATAACAGCGTTTCATCCACATCATGGATGTATTATTGAGGATGTTGCTTAAATCTCCTGACCAACATCACAGTTGTCTGTATCTCTCGGGCCTGGTTGACACCAAGATATATTGTGAATGTAAATGTAGAGTACAGTCCTGTCACGCAGTCTCAACCCCTAGATGGAACTCCGGAGTATCATGATTGTTATCCTCATCACAATTATCAACATCACATCTAAAAACTGTGCCAGTGTCTGTGGTCGTTAATGTCGCGTAGAAATGGGCGGAGTGAGGAGATAAAAGAAAAGTGAGCACAAAGAAAACTACTTAAGTGCAGTGATCCTGCAGGAAAAAAAATTTTTTTTAACTTTTTTTTCATTAAGCATGTTTTTGATAATTGCAACATTTGAAAGGGGAAACACATCTGCATACATACGTATGTAAATATTATGTAATGATATATGAACTACTTAAACAAAAATTATAAACATGTAAAGAATATACATACATACATACATAGATGTCAGCATGCATACACAATTATACTTGTACGGACGTGTGATGAAAGGTAGACTTCATTCATCACACACAAGCTGTCCAGTAGGATTGGTAAATATTTGACTGTTCGCTTTAACAGAAAGCTGTAAGTTGTATGTGTCAAGGTTTTCAGTTGTTTTTTTTTAAACAGTTGCAAAAGATGTCAATTTTCTTTCCTCTGACGGCATAGTGAAATCTGCCCTTCTTGAAGTATGCACGAGTGAAGTAGTCTCCACCCTCGATTGGAGCACAGAAAGAAGCAAGATACGGTAACGAAATAAAGAAATAAAACTTTAAGTAGATTATTTTTTCAACATGTTATGGAATGAAATATAAATAGACCTACACAAACCAAAGTATCATCATCATATGTCCTGCTGCATCACCTTGACAAACATGGCCCTCCATACAAATCTATCCCTTGTTGCTGCAAGTACATCTCCCACCCTCTCTGTTCTCAGCCACACTGCAAGTCCGTCCAGTATTTTCTCCCTGGTGTTCTCTTTCCCTTCAGCTTTCCTGTTAGGACCAGGTGCTCTAATTCCCCCCTGGGGATGCCGGGGGCTCTTTCAGTATAAATAGTATCCCCACCTTCTGGAAATTTTGTGCTAGAAATTTCCTCTTTTCTGTCACTCTCTCTGTTTCTGCCTTGTTCCTTTGCTTTCCGTCATTTCAACCTATCATTTTCTGCCTTAATAGTCCATTCACCTGTATGTGTTTGAAAAAGTCTTATGTACTTTCTTAGGATTGATAATTCGGTACATGTACTGAGTGCATTTTTGGCTCTAGGGAGGTGAGATACGCGGAAGCAATTTTAGGTAATTTATGCCTGTTTTTAAATGTGTTTTGGTGTCCTTAGGTATGCTTATATTTGTATTCATGTGTGTATTTTAAATACCCTGTGCCATAAATTGGACAGAGTGGTCAACGTCAGGGCATGTCCTTAGATTATGTGCGCGAATGCATTGATATGTGTACTTAATTTTCTTTTCTTTTTTTTTTCCTGTTGAAGTTTTGTACCTTTTGATGCGGTTATAGCCCTGATATGGCTCTACGCAGTCGGCTGGGCTTTAAACAACAATAGCAACAACGATAAAAGGTGCTCTAATTCCACTGTCCTCATAAAATGTCCTATAAGTGTTGTTTGTCTTTTCTTAATCTTCTTTATTAATGATCTTCTTGTGCATGCCTCCTTCAAGACTGTCTCGTTTGTTTTCTTTGCTGTCCATGGAACTCTCAACATTCTTCTTAGAAACCACATTTCAGTTGCCTCAATTTTGTTCTGACTTTGCGTGTTGACTGTTCACACCTCACAACAGTACAACAGTATCAGTTCTATATAACATTCAAGAACTCTCTTCCTGATGTTAATTGATAGGCATTGACTAAAATATGAAATATGTAAATGACACCCAGCTCATGAGAAGCAGGATATGAAGTAAGGAAATGAACTAGACTACAAATATAAAAAAACTATATATGTAACAATTTTATATATTGTATATGTAATACCTTATTTTATAAAAATGAAATATGTATAACGACCCACATAGCAGCCATTCTGCCATCATCCCCCCAAGAAAAGCATTAATCCTTCCTTCACTTTTAGTTAGTTTCTGTTTTGTATTTTGATGTAAAGTGGACTGTGATTGACTATGGCCCATTCTCAGGAAGAGAAACATGAGTTGATTTTATTGTATGAATTTATTGGTGTAACTGGAAAGGACCTGAAATTTTCTTTCCAGTATTATTGTTACATGAAAAACTGTAATAGTTGTGGTCAATTGAAATGTCCCACATGTGTAATCCTTGATTTTGAAAACAGAGTAGAAAGTTTGAGAACATTCACCATCCAATTTGCCACAGCAACCACTGTGATATAAATATATTTGGATTGTTTTGAATTACTTTTGGCAGCACTTGAAAGTGGATATCATAAACTTAAAATGTATGGAATGTTGTGGTTGTCAGGTAATGGTGTGAAACCTGCTAATTTTGGATCATTCCATGGAAGCGTCGCTAGGGAGTACCACCATAATAATTTCATCATATTACTTTTTAGTGCAGATTTCATTGTGAAATGTATTGAGATCGAGGACAATCTTCAAAAACCATCTAGAATGCAGTGTGTAAAAACCACTGCTTGAGATAGATGAAAATAAATAAAATTGCTGTTGCACATTTTAAAAATTCTCCATGGGGATACCAGTGGCTGTTTCAGTATTAAACTGTGTCCCCACCTTCTGGAAATCTTTTGCTAAAAATTATCTTTTCTGTCATTGTTTTTGTTTCTGACTTACTTGTTTGCTTTCAGTCATCTCTTCCTGTGACATTCCTAGTCAGTTTACCTTATGTTTTTCATACATACTGTCTGTTGGGATTGATAGTTGGGTACATGAATGTTGATTGCAATTTTCTCTCGAAGGAATTGTGAACTGTTAGGTAGCACTTTTAGGTACTGCAGGCCAGTTTTGAGGTAGGTTTTTGTGTACTTATGTGTATGCGGTTTTTTTTAACTCCTGATGATAGATTTGACAAAATAGCCAATGGCAGAGGCATATCCTTAGATTATTTGCATGAATGCAGTGAAATGTTAATTTTCTTTTCTGGGTTTTCTTTTGGGTCATCGATGCGTTCAGATGTGTGCTTTGTTTGAGATGGTTCTGGTCCTGGTATGGCTGTAAAGCAGTCAGCTGGGCTTTAAACACTTACAGTAATGATAACTTTGTGGACAAAATCATGTTTTTGTAGGCCTATGCCTTTAGCAAAGCCCAAAGAACAAGAAGTTGCAACTTCACTGTCGGTTTCAACCAGATAATCCCATACCCTTTTTTTGAGGCTGTGTCTTGGGTTGGTTTGTGTGCGACTTGCATTACCCTTAGTGAGAACGGATGCCAGATGTCTTGCAAGTCACGTTTGTGTATTGCATACATGATTTTGATTGCATGCGATATGAATGGATGGTGCTGCTTTTGTCAGGATGTGAAACCAGCATTCCATAAAGATGTGATAAAATTATATTTTTTTGTGTGCTGAATAAATGAATTATATTTTCCATGTTGAAGAAATAAACTGTTGTTGGATATTAAATAAGTGAATTGTATATTTCATGTTGAATAAATGAACTGTTTTTGATGTCAGATTAATGAATTATATATTTGATGTTGAATTCATGAATTATGTTGAATAAATCAATTATATATCGATGTTCAATATGTGAATTATATATTTGATGTTGAATAAATGAGCTGTACTTTTGATGTTGAATAAATGAATAAAAAAAAAAAGGTGGAGAATATATTGTTCATTTGTGTTTTTTTAGCTTTCCGAGCAATGTTTTCCTAGAAGCATGTATACATATTATTTTGTCCACACTGTGCAGGCGTTATGTTGCAACACAAGTCTGCACACACCCACCTTCAGTTGGTAGTTGGCATGCATGCTGAATGTTCTCATGTTTACACATGGCACCAAACAAGGACATGGTTTTCAGTATCTTTAACGACGTATTTGATGTTCAGCGTGCATATACATAGAAGTAGTTTGGGGGGGGGGGGGGGGGGGGGGATTCAGACAAGCAGCTCTGCACATATATTGACCTGAAAAATCTGAAAAATGACACCATCACACCAGTTATGACACAATCACACCAATCATGACACAATCACACCAGTCATGACACAATCACACCAGTTATGACAACCACACCAATCATGACACCATCACACCAGTCATGACAACCACACCAATCATGACACAATCACACCAGTCATGACAACCACACCAATCATGACACCATCACACCAGTTATGACACAATCACATCAGTTATGACACAACCACACCAATCATGCCACAATCACACCAAGCATGACACAATCACACCAGTCATGACACAATCACTAGTCATGACAATCACCCGTCATGTCAATCACACCAGTCATGACACAATCACATGTCATGTCAATCACACCAGTCATGACAATCACACCAGTCATGACACAATCACACCAGTCATGTCAATCACGCCAGTTATGACAATCACACCAGTCATGACACAATCACGTCATGTCAATCACACCAGTCATGACAATCACACCAGTTATGACAATCACACCAGTCATGTCAGTCACATCCGTCATGACAGTCACACCAGTTATGACAATCACACCAGTCATGTCAATCACACCAATCATGACAATCACACTCAGCATGACAGTCACACCAGTTATGACAATCACACCAGTCATGTCAATCACACCAGTCATGACAATCACACCAGTCATGACACAATCACACCAGTCATGACAATCACACCAGTTATGACATAATCACACCAGTCATGACAATCACACCAGTCATGACAATCACACCAGTCATGACAATCACACCAGTTATGACAATCACACCAGTCATGACACAATCACACCAGTCATGACAATCACACCAGTTATGACATAATCACACCAGTCATGTCAATCACACCAGTTATGACAAGCACACCAGTCATGACAATCACACCAGTCATGACAATCACACCAGTTATGACAATCACACCAGTCATGACACAATCACACCAGTCATGACACAATCACACCAGTCATGACACAATCACCAGTCATGTCAATCACACCAGTTATGACAATCACACCAGTCATAACAATCACACCAGTCATGACAATCACACCAGTCATGTCAATCACACCAGTCATGACACAATCACACCAGTCATGACAATCACACCCGTCATGTCAATCACACCAGTCATGACAATCACACCATTCATGACAATCACACCAGTTATGTCACAATCACACCAGTTATGACAATCACACCAGTTATGACACAATCACACCAGTTATGATAATCACACCAGTTATGACACAATCACACCAGTTATGACAATCACACCAGTCATGACACAATCACACCAGTTATGACAATCGCACCAGTTGTGATAATCACATCAGTTATGACAATCACACCAGTCATAACACAATCACACCAGTTGTGATAATCACATCAGTTATGACAATCACACCAGTCATAACACAATCACACCAGTCATGACACAATCACACCAGTTGTGATAATCACATCAGTTATGACAATCACACCAGTCATAACACAATCACACCCGTTATGACAATCACACCAGTTGTGATAATCACACCAGTTATGACAATCACACCAGTCATGACACAATCACACCAGTTGTGATAATCACACCAGTTATGACAATCACACCAGTCATGACACAATCACACCAGTTATGACAATCACACCAGTCATGACACAATCACACCAGTTATGATAATCACATCAGTTATGACAGTCACACCCTCAGTCATGACACAATCACACCAATGACAATCACACCAGTTATGACATGTCACATCAGTCATGACACCACACCAGTCATGACACAATCACACCAATGACAATCACACCAACCATGACAATCACACCAGTCAACACAATCACACCAGTTGTGACAATCACACCAGTTATGAGTCACACCAGTTATGACATGTCACATCAGTCATGACAATCACACCAGTCACAACACAATCACACCAGTTGTGACAATCCACACCAGTTATGACACAATCACACCATGATAATCACACCAGTCATTACACAGTTACGACACAATCACACCAATTCTTTGTTTTTGTCTAAAATCACTTTAGTGAATAGACATTAAATCAAAGACCACCACAATCACACCAGCCATGACACAGCCACACCAGTTATGACACAATCACACCAGTTATGTATATTTTCCATAATTTTATTTCAACAACTGATTTCATGATTCCCTCACAAAATCCCCTACCGTTGCTGAGCAATCTATTCCAACATTTAAGATAATTTTTTTTGTTTGCAAAACGATTATAAAGCATCTCTGATTGCATTTCAAACACTGAAACAAATGATTGTTAATCAAATGATTGTATCTTATACATTCAAACAAAGTATTTATCAAATGATTGTAATGTATGCAATTCACAAGCAAAAAAACCAGAGCAAGGAAATTGATATTGCACCAGCAAGTCATGAAACATTTTCATGTGTGCACATATGTACATTTCGTACCAGTCACAGGTAATATACATGTACACTTAATGTAAACATAGCCGCCAACCTTTGAAGTTAAAAAACCAGACATCAGCTGGGGGGTCCAGGGGGTCCTAAGCAGCCCCCCTGGTGGGGTCAAGGGGCAGAGCCCCTTGTAGGGATCAGGGGGTAACGCCCCCTGAAGCTATTGATTTTTCACCAATTCAAAGTACAAAAATGGCCTCTCCTGGCATATTTAAGCATGAAAAAGTTTTTCCACTAGACTTTCAAAATCTGGGAAATTCCCGGGAAATCCGGGAGGGTTGGTAGCTATGTGTAACCTATAAAAAGATTATGTGATATGCACAGACACTTTGAGTCAGTCATAAATAATGTGCACATGGTTCCTTGATAATATCAGTCATTCATGAAAGTCTTGGCAAATCAGCAAAACCTGGATGGTTATGAAAGCTCTGGTCATTTTCTAGCACACAGTTCATGAAAATTCACCACAATGTGGCATGAGGCATTCACATCATCAGACATTCATTTATTTTACTTCTTACCGTTACTGTTACTTTTGTTTAAAACTCGGCCAACTGTGTACAGTCATATCAGAGCTTCTTTTTTCAAAGACAGATGTGAAAACAGAAACATCATCAAATGTGCAAACATAAATATCATCAGGTATATACTCATTTTGCTTTTACCTTCAAAACATTGATAAAGGAAAGCATTAATTTCACACGTATACAAGATTCACTGACAATATATCATGCAAATCTGATCACAGGACAGTGAGCAAAATGCAAACTACACAAACTATTGCGTAAATCCACAGACTTGGTCATGGCATGGCATTTCAAATACACCACATCTGGTCACAGTTCAAGGAGCAAAGTATCACTGATCAACATCCAAAAATCAACATATTCCATGTCAGGCATCAATACTGAGGCCCGTTTCTCATTCACAAGCACACTCATGCGCAAGCAGCAAGATAAGTGAGTGATGAGGGGGGGAAAATACTGTGCAATGAAACAGATGCAGGCCAGGAAGTAGACTTCAACAACCACCATCTTTACCTTGCCGGAAAGATCCTCTCAGTACTCCCTCTCCTGACCTAGCGAGTTCCCCAAGCCTCTCTTGCCATGACGAGGAACAAAAAAAATACACCTTCCAAATTCCTACAGAGGGACAGGTGCCCATTCACACCTAGACGGATTGGGACAGCTGGTCTGGACCATCATTCCGTTACTGGTGTTTAAAGGCCAAGTGACTGCACAAAGCCATATCAGGACACTACCATTTCAAAACATACATGATACGTACAGGGAAACAAATCAAAACACAAAAAACACACCCTGGAAAAGAAAATAAGCACACATATCAATGCATTCACGCACAAAACCTAGGGATAAGCCCCTGGCATTGACTATTCCTTCCAATCTATCACCAGACGGTTTAAAAAATAAACCTGAATATGAATGTAAACGTTAGGACACTTGAACATGTAGGCTACAAAAACTATGAACCATGCACTTGCCCAAGAGTGGAGTTTTCTATGGAAGTTTTCTTTTCCCTGTGTTCTTTGGCACATGTTAAAAGTGCACACACTGAGCATGGGACCTTGGGTTATCATCTCATCCGTGAAACTGTTACCCAGACCACCACTCAACACCCAGCAATTGGGGAAGAGAAGGCTGGGGGAGTTCCTGCCAACTGTGTTAATTCCATGTATATTTGTCCTTTACTTGGAAAAGAATACATGCAAGGGTGACACTTTGAAAATCTGAAAAAACTGAAAATCAGGTTAACTGGAAAACTTTTTTGCTTGAAGGTACTAGCAGCACAATGGCGCAATGTAAGTGATGTGTGTAGCCAAACAGATCGCTGGACCTGTGTTGTCTTCAACGATAGAACGTTTCCTCATTTCCGGTCGTCTGCTACAGTGCTGCTTCGGTCATAATACCGCCGATTCAACTGTTTTTTCCCCCCAAACATTTTTTTTTTTTGAATAACGAAAATGAAAAAACGGAATTTCCGTCTGGGGCCTTGCCGAGAAAACGGATTTCCGTCACCCAGACGGAAGAGTGGCACCCATGTACATGTAA
The DNA here is from genome assembly GCA_030674185.1 of Monoplex corrugatus. NCBI lineage: Eukaryota > Metazoa > Mollusca > Gastropoda > Littorinimorpha > Ranellidae > Monoplex > Monoplex corrugatus. The sequence goes on from JAPXFY010000034.1 coordinate 11,341,605, forward strand.
TAAATTTATACATTCAAGACAAGAACACACACAAAAATTTTCTGATGGTTGTAATGTTATCATGACCAGCAGTACCAGAACAAGACACAAGGGCATCACTGACCGAAATTCTGGCCAAGACAGAAAACTGAACTAGCTGGACAGCACATCACAGAAATGGTAACTGTTCATAAAGCAAAAATGGAAGTCATGTTGCCTGTTGCTTGCAATGTTATCATGACCAGTATTCCGTTAACAGATTCCATCACACCACCATAAGCTGATGGCAGAGTATGCATTTTTGTAGGATGTTATATGACATTTCAAACCTATTCCATTAACCTAATCTTTAACAAGAAATATGCAATCTTATTCCATCCCTTCACCCCCTATGCAACAATGGTTTATGTGTCTTTAACTGAAATCTCTCCCCACCCCTATCCCAAATATTTTCTGAAATGTATTGACAATCCCATATCCTACACATTTTCATTTCTTTATTTCAGAGCCTGGAAATGGAATTGCTAAGAAAAAAAAGAGGAAACTTCTAGGGGGGTCCGGGGGCATGCTCCCCCGGAAAATTTTTAAAATCAAGACTAAAATCTGTGCATTCTGAGGCATTCTGGAGACAAATTTAAAGGCATCTAACACACTGAAAATCACAATGAATATCAGTCAAAAGAGTATTTAATAAACATTGGGCACAAGATCAGGATCCATCATACACAGCAGATCGTTTCAGTGTGTTCATACACAGACATATTCATCAAAACTTTTTTTTAAGTATGGTTGATTTTTTTTTAACGCGAAAAATATTTTTTTGCGCGATTTTCGATTTTGATTTCCGCGGAAATCCTCGTTTCCGCGACGAATTCCAGGCTGTTATTTAAAAGAAAGATTTTGAAATAAACTGAAAGTTAAAATCTTTGTAGTAAAGTTGACAATTAGAAGAAGAGTTCAAAATGGTACCATGAAGATTGGTGTCTGCATAAAATCTGGGACAGGGAAAAGTTTGGGGAGCAAAAAGAAGGCAGACAGTTTCCAGTAAAACAAAAAAAATTTCAAGACAATAAAACAGTGCAGTGGATTATTACCCACGAGGGCCCTACAAAATATACACAAAATTTCAGAATAAATCGACACCCAATGATGAAATCCAGCAGCTTCTTGTTTCTGCACCTAAAGTTCTTCAGTAAAAAGCATACACTTAATATTTAAACATAAACTCACAATATTTAAGAAAGGAAATGAGCTTTTCAAATCTGCATTCAAGGTCAATATAAAGTAAAACAAAAATAAAATTTCAAAATACCATGTAGGTTTAAAAATTGTATGCACTTCTCCATATCCAAATCATTTTCAAAATCTATATAGTAATATACTTCCGTGTCCTGCCAACTAAGGTCTCATTGTATTAAGTTTACTTGGAATTAAAAACATGTTGAAAACAAAACAAACAAAAACACACCCAAAATATGAATAAGTCACAACTTCTCAAATCTTTTCATTCAAAATATCTTCTTGAAGAAATGATTCTACAGTGTCTAATAAAATAAGTGAACCAGCTCTGAAATTTGCACTGGAGGTTCTTATAAAGCATACACATAAAATTCAAAAAAGAATCTAATAAAACCACATGACAGCTTCTAAAACTGAGCTACTGTGAGTCTGAGGAACAAAATGCTACAAAACCCATGTTTATCCATTCTGAAGTTAAAGATGCTGAACATCAGTGGAGATCAGAACACAGCACCAAGATGTGACGCATGCAGCACCACAGTAATACGTTGATGGCTGCATTCTTACAACGGGACTACACGTCGGCCGCTTGGTGGTGTCAAACTTTGGCGAGATCGACGGAAAACCAGTATGTGTCGCTCTGGAAAAAAAAATTATTGAGAATGCAGACTTGTATTCACTCTGCTACACGTCATAATTATAATGAACAGAATGGAAAAGGTAGTCCTTAGTCCCACGACAGGAAAAGCGTGAGCTTTGCAATGACAGGACACAAAAACACAAGAAAGCAAAGCAAAGACTTTACATTGTATGAAGACGCCAACCCCTGTGAACTCTTTTTAGGAACAATTTGGATTTTTTTAAAAATTAAGACGGTTCATCTACAGACTATATGAATGATACAAACAATAATTGAAAAAAGTTTTTGAAGGCTATTCATCCGAGACAAAAAAAGCTTGCCAGTTTGCTGTGAAACTTAGCAGCATCTTTCTTGACTTGTTTGGCACTTTTCACATGTATTTTTCATGTCACCCATCCTTCCATGGCCAACAGTTTCAGTTTCAGTTTCTCAAGATGATGTCTCCGCTCTCGGAACGAATTCCATATGCACTGTTACAGGTGCCATGTGTATGGTGATCGTGGCACAAGCCCTTAAGCCTGCACATAAACCCATGAGCTGGCCAAAATCTAATTGCCAACAGCATCTGGTGTTTCCAGGCGGTCACCCATCCAAGTACTAACCAGGCCTGACGTTGCTTAACTTCGGTGATCAGATGAAAACCGATGTTTTCGATGTGGTGTGGCCGTTGGCTAACAGAAATGTCCAACTAGCACACAGTACAATGCATGGGTATTTTTTTTACATATTTTGCTCCAAAACCTCTGCTCCTGCCACTACTTCTCAGTTGTGGCCAAGTCTACATCATTTGGTCATTCTGAGAATTTAGATTCTTCAGAACCCAGAATTGATTCAAAGCAATACTGCACTTGGTTAACCAGTTCAATAAAGCAGACTTCATAAGCCTCATTCTGGCCACAAAGTACAGCATTTTCCATGAAAGCCTGTTATGCTACACTACAAGCACAGCACTTGGCAGCTATGTGCGTACTCCCATCCAAAAAATGAATCGAAACTAACCTGGTTTATGAATAAGAAAATGCTCCCAATCGTCACATTGCTTAACGCCCAACTTTCTCCACTCGTTCACCGTCAAGAAGCGGTCAAGAGGAAGTCTGTTGGCATACTCCACAGGCAGGGTGACAAACCTGAAAGAAGCCATACTCATGTTACTTTTTAACTTTAAAAAGGAAAACTTATTGTGGCTTGGGAGCCACCAAAAGCTGAAAGACTGATACTTTCTTTTTTTAAAAACCAAGACTGCTATTCTCATGACATTTACTGATAAGTTAAACGGATTTTTTTTTTTTTTGGAAACAAATTACCTATTGAAAACAGTGGAAGGTTGCCAACAAGATGAAAACTGGCATGCAAGTTTATAGTTTATAATAGTATGTAATGAGGCTTACTGCCTACACACACAATATTTCAGAATTAACGTGTACATCAGGATGAAATATGTACCTGAAACAAGCCAGGCTTAGAAAGTTACTGTCAAACTCAGTACATACATACCTGATGGGACTCATTTCTCACTCACTCATGTTCTCACAGTAATTTTTATTCACAAACACACACAATCTCAATTTTCACTTTTAATAATTACCTCATTCTTGAGGCAGAAAGAAACTTGCAAAAAAAAAAAAAATTAATTTCATAAAAATGTAATGGAGCCCACTGCCTCGATGTATATAAACACATGCAGTGTATGTACACACACATGTGCACAAGCACACACACGGCCTCCATACAAATCTGGTGTGTTCATAACTAGCTATATCCTTCAACCTATCCACCAGATTCCTGAATTATCAGATCCAGTAGCAAAGCAAAAATTTCATCCTTTCACTCCCCCATGAGTTATCCTTCACCCTACCCACCAGCTCACTAGTCCTTAGCGCCTGCCCAATTCTGGAGGCACACATTCAACAGGTGATTCATGGGAAGAGTCCTGTGGCCCCAAGTTCTCTTTCCGCCTGCTCCTCTTCTTTTGAAAATAGCGGACTGTTCTGCATTGTTCACATGTATTGTTTGCTCTATGCAGTACTGTTGCCAGCTTAATTACTCTGGACAATGTCTTCCTGGTTGAGGATGTTGATACCACAGCTAAGGTCCTGCTTTGCTTTAGTGGTCTTCTTGATCACAATGTCCTTGTTTCAGCCCCATCATCATCATTATTATGTGCCCTGCCGCATGGCGTTGGTGATCATGGCCCTCCACATGTATCTATCCCTTGCTGCCGCAAGCACATTTTCCACCTTCTCTGTCCTCAGCCACCCTGCAAGTCCGTCCAATATTTTCTCCCTGGGTCTACCTGGTGCTCTCTTTCCCTCTAGCCTTCCTGTTGTGACCAGGTGCTCTAATTCCCCTTTCTTCATAAGACCTATAAATGTTGCCTGTCTTGCTAATCTTCCTTATCAATGATCTTCTTGTGTCTGCCTCCATCAAGACTGTCTCCTTAGTTTTCTTTGCTGTCCATGGAACTGTCAACATTCTTCTTAGAAACCACATTTCGGCTGCCTCAATCTTGTTCTGGCTTTACGTGTTGACTGTCCATGCCTCACAATCGTACAACATTATCAGTTCTATATAACATTCAAGAACTCTCTTCCTGACGTTAATTGATAGATCATATTTGGGGTGTGGTTGTCTTCCATATGGACAAGTCCTGTTCAACTGAACTGGCATGCCGAACTTCAGAATTTGAGAGTTAGATGCTTAGTTCTGCCACAAGATTCAGCAGATATTGGACAGACGTCTGTGGAGGAACTGTTCAAAAACAGACACTGGTGTGATTAAACTTTTCAGCCTCTTACCCCATCCACCAGCTTCCTTCATAATCAGCTACAATAGTAATGTAAAAACTTGAACCTTTCCCTCCCCTCCTGCATAAAGCTTCCAAACAGAATACGGCAGTGAAAGAGTTCAGTTATTGCAGCTGGTGTCTAGGTCATGGAAGTCAACAAAATGAGAAAAATTAACCCTTTTCCATATCATCATAAACACTCAAAACATGAAAACACTGACATATATTAACAATTATAAACTGTTAAAAAGCACATATGCATATACACACACACATGCCAAACACACACACGCACACCCCCATCCACATACTAAATTTTCAGACAAGCACAAATTAAAATTATTACCTGTATTCATAGTTATCGTCCAGGTATTTTTTTGAATAGCGGAAAGCAGAAGACATGATGGCCGTTGATTTTCTGAAGTTTATATACTGTGAACTGAAACAGACAACAATATGATCAGTCTCAGATTCTGGCACTGACAGTTCTTACTGTTATTCAATTACCTTGAGTGGCAACAACAAATCACTATCTTGTCTGAGGAATACACTGTCGCCTTCTCCAGCATTATGTGTTGAAATGGGCTGATCCACAAGGACAGTTGTCTATCTACCAGGGCTTAAAACAGGACCAAAAAAACACTGAAAATAAGGGGGGGCCCGGGGGCTTGCTCCCCTGGGAAATTTTTTTAAAAACCAAGTGTAAATCATTCTATGCCATTTCGTGCGTCAACTTTCTGAGGCGTCCACTCCCATTTTCACTTGTTTTTAATTAAAAAGTCGTCAAAAGTCTGACCCGCTTGAACAATGTCTGCACACACCGCCATTTTGTTTTTTTCCAAGTCCGTCCGGAAACTTCTTCCAAGAAAAATCAGGGGCCATAACTTGCGCGCCGTTGCTATGAACGCTTGCAAGCCGATCACGGATGCCTCGCTCCTTTCATTTTTGGTTTTTTTCGCTTTTTTTTTTTTTTCTGGAAAGCATGCCTGTGGCAACAAAGGGGACTTGAAAACACATCCGTCTCGACTATCAGTCTATCTGAGGCATAAACAATCATGCTCAAACACAAAAAAAAATTTTTTTAAATTTTTAAAGATTTTACACTTAATGACTTATGCAATGTTGGTGGTTCTAGCTTTCAGCTATGCTGTGAAAACCCCACCTGATCCTAAAATATGTCATTTTGACTTTGAGACTTTTCCATACATATAAATTTCACATCAAATCTATGAAATCCTAAAGTTAAATGAAAAATAATGTAAGACTAAGACAGTAAGAGTAGTTATTTGTAACTTTTTTCATGAGAAATGGTAAAGGTGTAAGAATACTGCCAAATCTTAAAGCAGACATCCAACAAAATCCAAAACAAGTGTGACTGAAACTTCCCTGTTGCTGTGTCCAATGTGAGAAAAGGACACAGCAGCAGGGCAATTTCAGTCTTTTTCTCATAATTTTTGTATCTGGTATGTGTTTGTAATCTTACGCTTGACAATCACAAAGGCCAGTTGGTCGAAAATTTGCAGCTGTCTTGTCTTGTATTAAAAACGCGTTCATGTTCTTTTGTGCTTTTTTCTGGTTCCAGATATCCAACAAATTAAGCTACTGATGACAAAAGTTATTTGGTTTAAGATGTACTTCTCTCAGATGCTTATATAAAGAGTTTTTTTTCTTTTTTTAATTTTATTTCAACATGACTCTCTCTTCTGAATCAGTGAATGTCCGATTTTGTCAAAACTGTGCTAAATATATATACATCATTTTTGCATACACTATAACATATTAGACATTCAACCTCAATTTTCTTCAAATTTGGTTTGAACTTTCTTTTTCAATAGTAATCTATGTGTATAATCAAATACATGTGCATACATGTGTGTTGTGTTGTATGTCTTTGTGACTGTCTGTGTACATAAAATAAATGTGTCTATGTTGTGTGTGTGTGTGACTGTGTGCGCGCGTGTGTGTGCATGCGCACATGTTGTGTAAGAGGCTTGTGTTTATCGATTTTGTACTGTTTGAATGAATCGCACTTTACTGATTTTGTATTGTTTGAATGAATCACTCTGATACAGCAAGTGGATATTCTATTGCATTTCAAATATACCACTTCTTTAAAACTGTTTTATCACAGTTCATGTTTTCATCACAGAGGTAGGGGTTCTTTATGTGTCTGTCTATGCCTCATGCTTTTGCGAGGGTTTTTTTGTTTTTTGTTTGCTTTTTCCTTTCGAGCTTTCGTGATATGAGGCACTGTACAAATATTCATTACAAATATAATCATTATTTCAATCAATGTTTAAGGGGTAAAGAAGAAAAATGATTCCCAGTCTTTCAAGACGTCTTGGAAAGTTCCAGAACATAGCAGCGCCTTCTGAACAAAGACAACATCACTGTCATTCAAAAACCAACGTGAAAAACAGACAAAAAGTTTGGAGCCCATAGAATTACATGATTAAACTAGGCTAAATAATCCTTACAACAGCCAAAGTCCTAAGACTGATTCAAATACCAGGTTTCCAGAACATTCCGGGAAACCAGCCTCATAAACAAAGACCTGGGAACCTACTATTATAGCCTCATATTCCCATAAACAAAAACCTGGGAACCTATTATTAACTAGCCTCATGAACAGACCTGGGAAACTGGCCTCATAAAGTTAAAATACCTGGGAAACCAGCCTCATAAAATGGTAAAGACCATTCTTAAACCAAAACGCCACTGTCAAACCCAAAACCAGTGTGAAAAATAGAAAACAGAATCTCAATCATCACACCAATAAATTAAATAATCCTAAAATTAAAAGTTGCCTCAAATATCAAGTGCCCAGTTCTTATGGAATGTTCTGGAAGCTTACTTTTCAAAGAAACTGTGTCAAACACAACACAACAGCATCACTGTGACAACCTTATCCAAATTTATTGGGCGGGGAAGCCAGCCTCCGGACCGGACGAAACTATTAAGCTGTGAAATGATTCGTTCTTCAACGGAAAAAGAAAACATAAATGTTGTATGAAACTAAATTCCCGAGTTGAATGGAGAAATTTAGTACACCGGCCACAGTCATTGTCGAGTATCACTCGGCTCATCGATACGGCTAGTAGGTCAGTAATTTGAGTAAATGGAAGTGAACGGGCTTCGAGTTGAACATGATGATGATGTTCGAGCATCACTGATGACTGTAAACGGAAGATCAAATCAGTTGCTCGATCTAATTCTATAGAATTAGAAATGCCCTTTTTCTTTAATAATCCACGGCAGGAAAAATCTATTCCAAACAACAACAGACCTATCTTATTCGTGAATATTTTTCGTTTTTGAAAGATCTAGACAAATTCAGAAATCTGCCCAGTGAACAGCCTGAGGCCAATGAAACAGACAGCAATACTCCACTAGGCTACTGGCACTAGCGTGACTTACTCGGTCACCGACAGTGTTACGAGTGTAGATTAATTTAACCACTAGTTGCGAATAACAATTCACTTTCTGGTGGTTACATAGGTAAAGTAAATAGAAAATGTGGCATTAGTTAGCTACCTGTGTAAAGTTAAAAGCAAAGACTGATGCTACAATGTCTCACCGTAAAGGATTACAGAACTTCGTCAACACATTTGCAATTGGCGCGCAGTTTACTTTTATACAACAATAGGGGAATGCAAAACAAGGATTTCTCCCCCCTCCAGTCCCTCCCCCCACTGCCCCCTAATGTGCGATGTAGCTTTTGTGACACATCAATCAAAAATAAAAAGAGGATATGTGTGTGCACAATAATGTTCAACAATATATAATGAAATTCATGTTATGATTTAATACACTTTTTTGTTTAGATCATAATACATTTTTGTTTGGATCCATTGATATATGAACAGCAGCAAGTTAAGAGTTTATATTCATTCCTTTATTTGCAGCATTGGTGCACGTGCAATTAATGCCGAGCGCGGAAACGCGGTCTTGAGAAAACTGAACATTCGGCTGCGCATGTTTTAGCTATAGCGTTCTGTTGGATCTAAGCCAAAATTCTTTTTTTTTTTTTCTTTTTTTTATCTCGGAAAATTGCATAGGTACTTACATAAGCAAACAGTACAAACACATGATCATGGTAAAATGATCATGGCAATAATCATGTTCATTATAATCATATTAATGATCACTTTAACATATGAATAATTGAATGAAATAATTATTATTATGATAATCAACTGAATTTCAATCATGATATTCAATTATAAGTACATTGACTCCATAGACGTTATAACTAGAAGACGTCTTTGACTGAATCGCAACATATTATATAGAGTCAGTCATTTGATGATAGCCAAGCCTACAAATCAAGAAAAAAAATGGTCACAGCAGAGGGCCATCCAGAGTCATGACCTGGATGCGGCCCGGCCCTCTTAGAGTGTCAGGAGTTAAGGGCAGAAACACTTGCTTGACGGGGGTTTCTCCTCTGAGGACCTTCTGCTGTACAGCTCTCCCCAGAGTTTCTTACTATTGTCGTTACACTCTTTCCTGAAGTATCTATAGGTAAAATCTTAAATCTTTCCACTCACAGAGTATACAATACAATACAATATTTTATTTACATAGCGCAAAATCTTGATAAAATCAAATCTAAGCGCTAAGACAGACACACACGCACGCACGCACACACACGCACGCACGCACGCGCACACACACACACACACACACACACACACACACACACACCACGCACGCACACGCACACGGCTACAAATGGGGAGAAAGAATAAAAGCAATGGAAAATTATAGAGAGCATATTATATACAATTATATATTACAATGTGATTCCCCTCCGAGTGGAGACAGGCTGCAGAGGGGACTGAGTGAGTTAGGATTTTATGCAGAGGAGAAAAGGTGAGTTTTGAGAGCGGACTTGAAGGAGACAAAAGTAGGTTGCTGACGGACTGAGAGAGGAAGTTTGTTCCAGGAAAGTGGACCAGAAACACAGAAGGCTCGTGGACCATAGGTATTGAGCTTAGTGCGTGGAAAGCGAAAAGTCAGAGGATCGGAGGCAGAGCGGAGGGTACGTGAGGGAACATAGATCTCAAGTAGGCTTGACAAGTAATCGGGGGCTGCGTTATTGAGGCTTTTGTAGCACATGGTGTCTAGTTTGTACTGTATGCGCTTTGATACAGGGAGCCAGTGAAGTTGTGCCAGGAGAGGAGATATGTGGTCAGCTTTTTTTTTTTTTTTTGAGTACAAGGCGTGCAGCATTGTTTTGAATGCGCTGTAGTATGTGAATGGTGGAGGCAGGAAGACCGGACAGGAGTGAATTGCAATAGTCAATGCGAGACATTATGAAGGAGAGAACGAGTTTTGCAGTTGTTTCGACAGAGAGATACTTCCTGATCAGGCTTATACGATGGAGGTGATAGTAGCAAGATCTGGCAGTTTGAGAAACAAAGTTGTTCATGGAGAGGGTAGAGTCAATGCAGACACCAAGGTTTTTAGCTGAATCAGAAATTGGGACTGATGTGTTACATAATGGAAGAGAAAGAGGAGGCAGCTGAGAAAGTTTCTGACGGGTGCCAATGAGGATAGCTTCTGTCTTGTCATCATTAAGCTGAAGTTTGTTGTATGTCATCCAGTTCTTAATGTCCGAGTAACACTCAGTGGTGCGAGTCAAGAGGCGCTGTATATTGTCAGGTGAGTCACTGTCTAGAAGTTGGGTGTCATCAGCATAGAAGTGGTGTTTTATAGAGTGGGAGTTGATGATGGTGGACAGGGGGGAGGTGTAAAGAGTGAAAAGAACAGGGCCAAGGACAGATCCTTGTGGAACACCACAGGTCAGGTATGCAGGTTGAGAGTAAGTGCCATTAATGAGAACAGTTTGTTTTCTGTTTGATAGATATGAAGTGAACCAGGAGAGAGCAATGTCAGAGATGCCAAAAGTATGATGAAGTCTAGAAAGGAGAATACCATGATCAATGGTATCAAAGGCTGCAGACAGATCAAGGGTGTGAGGAGAGAGACTTTGCCAGTATCAGTTGCAAGGAGGAGATTGTTGAGAATGTGTAGCAGGGCAGTTTCAGTGCTATGGCACTGGCGGTAGGCTGACTGGAAAGGATTGAGGAGATTGTTGGCAGACAGGTGAGAGTTCAGCTGGTTGAGGACGACTTTTTCAAGGAGTTTTGACAAGAAAGAGAGATTAGAGATAGGCCGGAAATTTTTCAGTTCATTTGGGTCTAAATTGTATTTCTTGAGGAGAGGGTGAACAATAGCAGACTTGAAAGAATCTGGGACAGTTCCAGTTTGAAGAGAAGTATTGATGATGTCAGTGATGAATGGGAGGAGAGTAGGGAGACAGTCAGAGTAGAGAGAACCTGGAAGAGGATCCAGTTCGCAGGTTTTGAACGACATGGATCTGATTGTGTTGAGAATTTCTTCTCGTGAGACTGGGGTAAAAGTAGTAAGAGGTGTACCAGAGAAAGAAGGGTCAGGTGGGCATGGTTGACAGGGTGTCCTGTCAAGCCTGTCGCGAAGAGTTTGTATTTTGGTGGTGAAATACTTGGAGAATACAGATGGGAGTTCTTCATTTGTGTGTTTTGTTGGGAGAGGTAAATCTTTTCGTGTGCCAAGGAGATGATTCATGGTTGTAAAGAGTTCTCTTGAAGAAGAGGCATTCAGGATTTTTGGTTTGGAAATAGCTTGTTTTTGCAGATGCAATGAGGGTGGATACTTTTGGAAAAGTTGCCTATGTACAGTAAGTTTGGATTTGCGCCAGCGGCGCTCTGCTCTGCGGCGGGCACGTTTTGCACAGGCAATCTCATGAGTGAGCCAGGGGGTAGGGGGGCGGTCAGGTACAAGACGGGTTGTGGCTGGAGCATGAGTGTCCAGAAAATGGTGGAGAGTAGTATAGAATTCATCGGCAAGGTTATGTGACTTTTCAGAAAGGAGGCGGGAGGCATCAGATGAAAAAGTGGAGAGGTCGATAGATTTGAGATTGCGTCGAATCACTGTGCGCGTGGTACGGGAAGGAGGAGAAATGTCAAGAGAACAGAGAATTGCAGAGTGGTCGGATGGAAGGGCTGAAGTTAGACGGGTAGAAAGAACTAGACAGTTGTCAGTAGCTGAATTGTGGTGATCACGAGAAATGATCCAGTCAAGAATGTGACCTTTTTGATGGGTTGGTTCAGAAATATGTTGTGTCATATTGTGATTGGACAGAGAGTTGATGATATGTCTTGTGTCATAACGGTGAGTGTTGACATAGTGGACATTGATGTCACCTAGAATGATGAGATTTCCAGGTAAGAGGCAGTAGTAATCAAGTAGTTGGTCAAAGTCAGAGAGAAACATGGATGTGGTGAGCTTGTTGGCAGAGCTAGGTGGAGGTCGATAGACACAGGAGAAGGTGATGGGGTGAGGGGTGGATTGGAAGGATACTTCAACGTGCTCGAAAGAAGGATGGGAGAAAGGCAGAGACTGCGAGAAAGATAGGCGGGAATGGAGTGAGTCGTTGTAGAGGATGGCGATACCACCACCCTGGGATGAGCGAGGGAAAGAAGCAAGCCTGTAAACACTCGGAGTGAGACTCGCATGTATAGGTTCATGACCAAGGGGGTTAAGCCATGTTTCTGTGATAAAAACAATGTCAACATGCTCATCTGCGATAAAGTCAGCAATGACATCGGCTTTGCCATCTGCACATGTTGACTGAGCGGTAAAAATACTTTAAAAGTAGCCTAAAGAAATTTTCTGTTCTCCTCCCCTGACGGGTTGAGACCCAACAGCTAAAGAATATTTTGAATTGTTCGGTCTTCGACTTGTAAACTGAAGAGAAACCAGATTCTACTACGGCTGGTGTTTTCAACGTGGTATGGCCGTTGGTGGAAGATTGTAAATTTTGTTTTATTAAGTCCTACCACTCTCAGAGTATATGAGAGCTGGCCATAAGAATGTTGCAAAAAGAAGCTTTAAAACATTGTGAATGAATGAATGGATGAGGAGTGTACGACCATCGGGCAGTTTATTTATCAAGATGACAGCCGATATAAAGTAATTCAATGTTTCTGTACATACTCTGAGGATCTGTTTTGTGTTGTCTTCAATTTCTTTGCGCTTTGTTTCCAGCCAAGCATCCTTAGCTTCACTGCACCTGTTCCTGATTTCCCTGTTTATCCTCTTGTATTCTTCCTCTTTTCGCTTTGCCTTCCTTCGTTCTTCCATCAAGCCTATAATTATTTTTGTCATCCACTTCTTTTTTTTTTCTTTTTTTTTCCAACTCTAGGGACTTCTTCACAAGCTTCATTTATCGAGTTTCTCAACTTTGTCCATTGTTCTTCATTGTTACCAACGTCCTCCAGAGCACTGAATTTGTTTAAAACATGTACGTTAAATTTTTCATGGGTCACTTCATCTGTCTTTAAGAGTCCAAGTTTTAGTTTGATGTCATTTTTGCTCTGTTTTCTTTTCTTTACTTTGAGCCTAAATCTTCCCATTACAATACTGTGGTCCTGTTGCAGTCTGCACCTGATAGTGATTTTGCTATCAGTAAAGAAGTTCTTAATCTTTTATTTATCAGGATGCAATCAATTTGATTGTTAGTATTATCTCCTGGACTCATCCATGTCCATTTTCTTCTGTTAGGCTGCTCAAACCAGGTGTTTCCTGCTATGAACTCATTCACCTGTGCCCACTCCACAAGTTTCTCTTCTCTTTCATTTTGTGTGCCAAGGCCATGAAGTCCAACTATATCCTCCACCCTCTCCTGTCCCACTTTAGCATAAAAATTTCCCATTATTACTGTAATATTTTGTGATTTGCATTGATCCTTGGCCTTCTTTAATACTTCATAGAAGTTGTCAATTTCTTCTTGAGTACTTGCGAATGTTGGT